>JAVSBU010102464.1:0-13313 GCA_033118015.1 Loricariichthys derbyi
CGAAATAACGCAATAGGATTGCGATTTAACGCAAAAAGATTTGCGATATAACGCAATACTTTTGCGATATAACGCAATACTTTTATTTTCACTAAGGTCCCTTCCCGGGCTCCGTAGTATTCAGGTTTTCATCACAGAAATCGGCCAAACAAATTAAAAAAGTCTGGCCTTAGCTTGTACCAATTTCTACTTTCAGAAGATCTTCTGGTTCTGTTCGTATCGTGTCCCATACACAGCGCCATCCTGTGGTCGATTAGGTATGTACTCCTGTAAATAATTCTCACATTTTAAAAATAAATCAATGTAAATCAGCCACATTCTTCATCATATTTATTCAAATAACTCCTCTAAAATGTCTTATAAAATGGTTATATTAGATAGGAAACCAAACAAATGTTAGATTAGAAAGAAATAAAATTGTATTTTATTATATAAAATTATTACAAATAATGCATTGATATTTTTTAAATCCAAAGTATTCTCAAGAAATGTCAAATTACTCAGTGCATTTATTCAAATAACATTCCTATATTAGACAGGAACCTAAACAACAAAATAAAAAGATTAGACTACAAAACTATTTTTAAAAGACAATTTACAGCTAAGAATCAAAAGAAGACTATGAACCCTTTCAAAAATGTAAATATAAAGCGTTGAGACCCTATACCTTGGTTCAGCTTCTCAGAACATGCTAACCTATGAATGCTTATTATCCTAATTTTTTAATTAATCCTAAATCTTTGCGCATACAGGTACCAGCACAGGGTTAATTGCACACAGCAGGGTTTTAAGACAATGTAGGTTAGTTTGTATAAACAGAATAAATTATGTATAAATGATTTGGAATTCTACAAATACTGCTGTTTCATCTGTGTGTGTGTGTGTGTGTGTGTGTGTGTGTGTGTGTCATAAATCATTTACTAGCATGCACATTTATTCATTGTGGGCCAGATGACAGATTGTTTATCTAAGCTGAACAATAAGCTCCAGTTTCAGTGTTTGTGGCTTAGAGAACCTGACGTGATACACCAGCTTCATACGTTACTAACCAGGACTGCAATTAGAAATATGAACAAAAACAATAGTCATTCATATTTATATCAGTTTTGCTCCTAAATGAAGTTGCTCATTAGCTCAGGGTTAATGTGGATAAGAGAGTCATGATAAACTTCATGAATTCTCAGTGTGTTGAGAACAAACTTTGTCCCAAATTTTCTAAATTCTAAATGTCCGTGCTCGTCTGCAACTGATTGTCACGAGAAGTATCGATGGAGTCCTCCTTGTACTCGGTACTCGAGCAGGTTACCTGCGAACAGTGAAGGTATCTCTGCATGGAGGAAAGGTGAAGCCGATTCACAAGCTGTCGCATGAGGCGGCGGAAAGTCTCCCGGAGCGCCGAGGAGGAAAAGTAAAACACAAACGGGTCCAAGGAGGCGTTTAAGGTGCTGGGGAGCAGCATGTAGAGCCTCCAGCTGGGACTGTACCATCCGATAAAGCCGACCACTTGGGATATGTTTAAAGGCATGAAGCAGATGATGAAGACCACGAACGTGGCCAAGGCGAGTCTGATGGCCCTCACTCGCTTCTTCCGATTAATGTTGGGTAGCCGGGAGAGGATCAGGATAAATTTGATGTAGCAGAAGCAGCTGATAAGAAAGGGAACGAGGAAAAGTACGATGGACAGTTCTAGGCGGACGGGGAGAAGCAGCTTTAACTGCTGATTGCTGAACTCCTTGTAGCAGGTGTTCTTGCTGAACGAGTCGAGATCCGTGTCATTGTGCTTGTAGTACTGCACAATGAAGATTATGCTGACGTTGCCCATGGAAATCAACCAGAACAGGATGCTGGCGATGACCGCGTGCCAGGGACGTCGATTAAGCTTATACTTGACAGGGAAGGCCACTCCCATATAGCGTTCCACGCCGATGGCCGTTAAGAGTAAGATGCTGTTATGGAAGGTGGAGTAGAAAATGAATCCTGACAGCGGGCAGAAGAAGAAGGGCATGGTCCATTTCATCTCAGCAGCTTCTTTCAGGTGGAACGGGAGAAAGATGAGAAAGACGAGGTCTGAAATGTTAAGGCTGAGCAGGAGCACATCGAGAGGCATAGCTCGCTGTTTGATCTTTTTTACGAAGGTGTAGAAGGCCAACAAGTTGGCAGGAAGGCCTGTGACCAGCGTGATGGTGTCGATCACCAGGACCGAAATGCTAAGCTCTTTTGTCCACATGGTCATCTTTTCAGGTGGTCTATAGAGACAAAAAAGACGTTTGAGCAGAATTTTTAATCCACATCACAACTTCTCTGCGTTCTCGCATCGTTACTGACGGAGCACATCACTGAAGGTTCTCATTGATCTTCACTATGCGGCGTCTGGGTCAGGGTCATGGTGTGTCTGGTGCCTACTCAGGGAACGCTGTTTGGATATCACACATCCATTCATGCTTAGATATGGAGCTCCAGAGCTCACAGAGACAGGGAGAGAGAGTCAATTAGCAGGACCAAAAGTGACATGCAATATCAAAAACATAACTACACTGACGTTTGTTAAATTAGTGTGTCCTTAATTATACGTGTTGAGACTTTATGATGTCAGAGTAGTCTAAAGCAGATTTAATGAGCAGGGATTTGAACCTTTGTGAACATGACCTTATAATTAATAACACAAAGCCTTAATCATAACAATTTTACAGGGCTGTAGAACAGCCTCACATTTTGTTTTTTGCTCTTGTTTCAAGCTTATTAGTTTTTGCAGTCACATTAATTTCTATCTTGGATGCTGAGCTCCCAATATTTATTGCACACACTCTTGCATAACTCAGTACTAAAGACCTATAGCTGTGAACTGAAAGGAAAATCAGGCATTGATTTGTTTAATTCTAAACAAACCAACACTGGCTATTTAAACATTAAAAACCCCACGCAGAACTAAAAACTAATTAATGATGTGATTATGGGAACAGCAAGCCTTCAACTCCACCATCACAGAAACCACAGTGCAAAGTTCTGCTTGTGAATGAGAACGTTATCATCATTACACTCATTGTTCGTTGTCAAAAATACAACCTTAAATTTGGAGTGTTTTTTTAACCTCACCTCATGTTAATGAACAATAAGCCATTTTTATACAAGAAAAAGTATGTGCTGTTAATAACGAATCGTTTTCATGCAGTTATTTAAGTGATGTTAAGTTACAATAGAGCCTTTTGTTTATAACTGCTTTCTAGTAATTTTTTTAATTGCATGTTTAAAAAACTTTTACAAGAAAATCTGAGTTTTGCATCATTTACATTTTAGAAATAAAAGTGCGATTTATTTTTTTTTATGAAATGAAAAATGGAGTCGTGTTGTGACACCTCTAGTAAAGAAGGTCAAATATTACTTCTGAACTCTGACTCAAAGTACAACACTGAACTTCAACACTGTAGTTCCTGTATATTAGAGTTTGTACAATAAATGATGATCATTATAAATAATCATTTGAGTCATAATTGTTTTTTGACTTCCTTTTATGCAAATCACTCAACCCCTGGTCCTAATTAAAGCTGTAATTTGGCCAAAATATATCTTCGGCTACAGAAGCGTCAAAACAGTAAAGTGTGATCACTGTATGATCTGACACCCTCAGCACTCAGCTTTCGATAGTTGTGTTTTTATGTCACAGACCTAGTGTTATGCTAGGACACAACAACAGCTTTATCTCACTCCGTATCACCATCGTTTCCCTTTCTTACCCGGGTTCCTCTCAAGTCCTTCCTTATCCCTTATAAGGTCAGTGTCGCCTCTGAATAAGAGTTTAGGTCAAAACTACTCGGGTTCTGCTTCTCTCCTTGCATTAGCAGAATCTCATCTTGGATGAAACCAAGTAGAAGGTTTATTTCACCAGCCACACACTTAATGTTCAGAAGGAAATGAACCCAAGCTGAACTCGAGTACCCTTTGGTTTGTGCTAAATGAAACCGTGCACAAACGCTTTAATGGAACAAAACCAGTTTCACGTTCATTGACTCTAAAGCTTCCTTTAATCTAAATGCAAGCAATAAGATTTGTAACCGTAATCAACACACGGCCTCATTATGATGTGAAACCAGCACCAGACTTTCATATTACGAGTGGTACAGAGTAACACAAACCAAGAATAAAGTCTTACAATTTTAGTCAGATTAAACTGCTACATTAAGATCAATGGGATTTTTTTACAGAAGACAAAACCCTGATATTGCTCATTTTGGATTTTACACCCATTACTTCTGGTAAGTTGATGCTCATTTATTACTTCTTTAACTTCAAACATATAATATATTTTAAAAGCAGAACGATGATGTAATTACCCTTTGCATTATGCATCCATTATTCCATTATATAAAATAAATATTAAACATAATGCACAGCCAGTAATAATTTGTTGCTGGTTAAATTGGCTCCCATATCTAACACATCCACTATAAGAACACTTATGTAATATTTTATGAGTTCTAAAGTTTATTTATATAAAGTTCTGAGTGATAAAAAATATATAAAATATATACAGTGGAGTCCAAAAGTCTGAAAGCACTAAATTTAAAAAGCATCAAACCTTCATTTTTCTTAAAAGAAAACGTTGTTGTAGAGTATATGATTTGTATGAATTCACTTTGAGTTAAGTGTGTGGGGGGGTATGTTTGGTATGTTCCCCCACTCAAGCTAAAATGATCCATGTGATCCAGTATGATTTCACAGCACTCCAAAGTCATGATCTTACTGAAAACTGAGCTTTCTCTGCCTTCAGGTGCCCCCATAAATGCTCAGGTTAGGTCAGGAGATGGTAGGTCAATGATACTCAGCACACCTTGATTGTATTTGGCTTTCAGGTAACTGACCAAAAGCTGCAAAGCTCTGAGGTGTGTTTTGGGTCGTGAATCCTTCTCCAGCATTTTCATCAGAGCTCTCAGACTTTTGGCTTCCAAAAGATATAAAGGATTAAACTGCAGTATTTCATAAGATGACAAACAGTACCACGTGGATGTTTACTAAATAGAAATATGCTTTGTGTAAAAATGAATATAATTATAAAGTTAATATAATAGATGAGTATTATAACATATTAGAAGATAAGATGATGTTTCGTCACTTTTAAGGTCTCAGATCAATTTTTTTCCTAACAGACGTGTTAAATCCACAAAACATTAGACCAAACATTTATAACCCCGTGATTCTGGTGTGTGTAATTATGATATGGGATCCAAAGTGCTGATAATTAAACTTAAACACAGGAGGCATTTATTTAATTGAATTCACTTTAAAAAAGGTGTTAAAAGGAAGACACTCCAAGTTCTTGAACTTCCAATAAATTCAAGATTTATAAACAGTTCACATCTCACACTTATAGAATAAACACAATCCAAATTATTTTACAGCATTTTATATAAAATCCTATGCAATAAAATCAAGCTAATGCATGTTTGATTTAAGATGACCCTAATCATTGAACTCCTACCTGTAGAGATGCACTGATCTTCACAATATTCTTCTTGTTTCCACACTTGGCTCTCTAGTGAAGCTTCAGCACCGTATGAATCACCAGCTCAACTTTATAGCAGAGAAGCTTTATGTCCAGTGCAGCTTCATGACTGGGAAGGTTTGTGATGTGAAATGAGAAATCATGTGATGAGAAGTACTTCACACCAAACAGTGTACCAGGAAACCAGAGCTTCTTCGCTCAGTGCCTTAACAAACCAACCAGAACATTCATCAGCTTGTGCTGCATGCAGAGAGCTTTAATGCTAATTACTTCATTATTAATGTGTACGCTGTTCAAACTTGTCATAAAAGCATGAACTATTCAGGCCTGGCCACCTGTTAGAATCCCCTTTGTGAACGGTGCAGAAATGAATCTTCCATGCTGCAAATGTTCTGTACTTCCTTTAGAAAGAACAAAAGATGTAAACTGACATTTTTACTCACAATCTGTTTAATGTTCTTAGTGTGCATGACTTTCACCTTCTCAAATACAGTGAGGGAAACATGATTAATTTCTGTAAACCTACACATTTCGAAACACACTGGGGCCCAAATGTACCCGTGCTCTTTGGGAATATGCTGTGACTCCTAACCGTAGGGATTTAGATTAATCAGTTAATCATATGCTATGATAATTATTAATAAATATTTCAGCCTAACAGTGTTTTCTCATGTTTATTATTTGCTTTGTAAATGCATTGCCTAAATTCTGCCCTTTATTTGGATTTAATAAGATTGAGTTCTGTTTATGTGCATGAGTTTAATATACGATATTTCATCAATTTGGACAGATTTTATATGAATCATTACTAATTAAGATCCAAGATTCATTAAGGAAGCCTAACATTGCTGTAATAATAATTTCCTATAATTTAAACCAGCTAGGATTAAAAAAATCTTATTGTCAGTGGTGGTCTTTAAAGCTAAAGAAGTCTGTATGGAGGCCTTCACAATCCGTTCTGCAGGCCCTCTAACACTAAATAAATGTCAATCAAACTGTTGCAGATTTGAGTTGGTGTCTCTAAGGCCTTCTAGTAGGCGTACGGTATACGGTTCACCATATTCAGACCCGTTGATTGAATAAGATGGTGTAATGTTAGAAAGGTCAGACAACAGCTCTTTATACTGTATTTCTGCATATTAAGATGGTTTTTATAACCCTAAATGAGTTTTTGAGGGACATATTGATTCAGACAGAGCTCTACTGAAGGCCTAGGTGTGAAATGTATGATCATATCTATCTATATATAAGGTCACTGAAAAGTTTAATCTCACTTTTCTGTCACCCACAGCAGAGAAGGTTCCTCTTTTGAGCTCAACTCCTATTAAATCTCTTTTCAAGGTTCCTCTCAGACTTTCAGGATGATTAATATGCAGGACTGAGGCCAATCAGAGACCCCAAAGAGGAAGGACCTGCCTTATAAATATATGAAATGAAATTAAATGAAATATGTTCTGTTAATAAATGCACATTGTACATAAGGTACAATAATGGGATTCGATCCAGGAATCTTATGGGTGACTGCAGAGGAAGCAGCTCAACACAAAAACCCATAACGGCACCATAGAACCTCCTTATTAAAGGAAAATAAACACCCAAACAAAGAGACTGAGACAAACCAAATTCTCAAAAGCATTCTCACGTTACTTCCTCCTATTGACCAACACTCTTTTTTTAAAAACGTCTCTCACTTACTGAATCCAGTTTCAACTGGTTTTTAAGGCTTCCTTTGATTCTTGGAAGTTATATCTAGTTTCCTATAATTACTTTTTTCTTAATTTTCTGTTATCTCTTTTATAATCTTCACAGCTCTAGTCTTCTGCTTTCCTTCCTTTATTATTATTTTTTCTCAAGCTTTCAGAACACCCACACAACCTCACCCAGCAGAAAAAGAAAACCTCTGACAAAGATCCAGCACTTCCCTCCTAATTTAGCCTCCTTATATAGTGTCTCAGCCAGCTGATCCCTGTTAACTAAGTTAAGCTTGGATACTAATGGCCAGCACAGTGGCTTCTGGGTAATGGAGTTTCCCTCTTTCAGCAGGGAGCGTGCACACTGGTTTCTGCACTGTTTGAGGCCGCAAAGAAAGTTGCTAAAAAATATAAGAAGTTTCACATTTTTAAGTCAGTACTTAATGTAATGATACATGCTTACATTACATATAATGCTTACATTTTGATGAAAAACATTTTTATCCCACAAAGTGGAACTGAAACTTATTCCAGTAATCGATTACTTTATATGAGCCAATGCAAATGCCAAATTTCCTTAGTCGTTCACCATCATGCCAAAGATGAAAGTTTGTGTATTTTAAACTTCACAAGCAATGAGAAGAAGCATCAAAGAGGCAAAAGGTCCTCAAGAATCATTAACGCTTAATGAAGGAGTGTTTATGATGTCAGAAAATCTCCAGGTAAAAATAGAAACATTACCAAAGACCAAAGAAGAAAGCCTTGACCTTTCTGTGGTAAGATAAGATCTGGCTCAGTATTTGCATCAGATTCCATTGCATCTCCCCCAAACCTGGGACCAGCACTGAATACAGAAGTTAAGCACAGAAGAGACTTAAGAGAAACGGACAGGAACCGAATGTCTGTGGAAGTGTGGAAGAAAAACTGGAAAAAATACATATGCAGGCATTTAAACATCACACAGGGTGAAATGATCACGATTTGCCTTCTGTGTGGCCAGTGTGACCCAAATTCAGAATCAATTCTACATACCAAGACCCGAGCACAAATATCTGTACTTTATGAAGGACCACCAATGAGAGGAAATCAGATGGGACTTTTATGAATGGGACTTAACAAACATCAGTTAGCATCAGTGTGAAAGCTGAGCGTGTGATTGGGCATTATGCCCAACAGTACAGATGGTTTAAGAGAAGCATCTGTCATGGTCAGGAAGCTTTTGGTTTCTCACCTTAAAGCCATAGTGTGTGAAAATGAGAGCTGCAGCACATGAAAGCGGTGAACCATCCAACATCCGTACATGTTAGGCTACCAAGATCTAACTTCATTAACCTCATTAATAATAAGGATGAGACAAAGTAGTGTTTAATGTTTGGAAATAAAAAGTCCAAAAAGCAAATCGATCATAGGGTTCATGAATAATTTCACAGATTATTTAGGGTACTGAGTAAAACATGGTACGTCTGGTACAGGTAAATATAACGATGCTGTAAACAACGCTAAACATAATCAGCTTGTGCTTGTAGTGTGTCAGGAAGCAACATTTCCTCTTTCATGTTTACATGGTAACAACCTGATGGACTAAATATACATCTGTTTCTTGTAATTTCTTGGCAAGAAGGAGACCAGTTTGCAAAAATGCATGTGACATTTAGCTGTTCTGGCCTATAAAGAGAATAAAGTGCAGTATGAAACAGGTTTTTACAGGCGCATCTTTAACATTAAAAACAAATAATGAAGCATTTATGTATGAATCAAGCTGAGAAGTGACAACAAATTGACACTTAACACACACGTCGAGCGTTTCCTCATTTTCTTCTCTTCTTGGAGGAGCTAGAACACTCGCTCGCTCGGCCAGTTATTTATGAACCTTATCTCGTCCCATGACCGACCATATCAGATCTCCACGACTCCCTGACATGGGCAGCGTTTATTACCAGGTTATGTAACAAATCAAATTAATAAAAGCAATTTATTAAAACAAATCCCGCTCGCGGACGATCAGCTCGCTCGTCTTGGCAACGTCAGACATGACAAATTACTCAGCGCGCCCCTTTCCAAATCCAATTTGCCCAAGCTCTTCGTGATAACCTCTCTTTCTCAAGTCGTTAGCAGAAAACAAGTGTGTATATAAAAACCCACCCAATCTGTTTATTATTCAGCATGTTTTATGAATGACCAATATGATTGCTTTCACATTTTAGAGAATGCATGGTAAATATTACTGTAAGGAAACTATAAAACTGTTTGCTATGGCAACACCATTTCCTGTGTATCAGCCATGCTAAACTTAGAAGCAGCACTTTTAACCCAAGCAGCATCACTTACAAACTCAGGCTTATGATGCAGGGTCAGGGCCTGGGTCTAATTCTGTGAGCCTGTCGAGAGAAAGAAAGATTAATGAACATGCTGTCAGGTTTTAACAGAAGTATAGATGGAGTTCTAAAGGCTTCTTATCTCTACCTACACCTTCCAATTCCCTCAAACCTGTGAGCTCTATTGCAAAGGTAAACCTGTAACCCAAAGTTTGTTTCATACAGTGGCTCTGTTCCTCCAGTACCAGTCCTAGCCCTCGTATCTTTATCCACATCACATCTGAGGACCATCACTCACCATCTCCATAGCCCTAACCCTAACCCTAACCTCACATCCTGTCAAACAAACTGCAAAATAAAAAAAATAAACAGTAAGAGTCTGATCTAATTACATTTATTGTAAAATACTTATTACCCAAGAAAACAATCAAAAATACATTATAATCATTAGACAGACTTTAGCTCCACAGTATCTTTCTGGTAGCACCGAACCTGAAATGCAAACCTCCCCATTTTTAGCTATGACACTGTCTGCACACCAGGGGACCTAAACACTCTGTATACCTGCCTTAAATTTATTAACAAGGCTTCAAAGCACTCGCCTGTGCTGTTGTTATTCTTCCCCTGACCACCAGAGGTCACAAAGTTCAAGTTCAAAGTCCCTTCTTACATACACCTGCTAATTAATACAAAATGGTATTCTTAAGGTTAGGGTTAACCCTAATAGAACACTAACCCCAATCTAACCCTAATAGATCACTAACCCTATTGTGACCCTAACAGAACCATAACCCTAATAGACCCCTAACCCTATTGTAACCCTAATACAACCCTGACCCTATAGTAACCTTAACAGAACCCTAACCATAATGTGACCCTAATAGAAACCTAACCCTAATAGAACCCTAACCCTAATCTAACCCTAACATAACCCTAACCCTAATCTAACCTTAACAGAACCCTAACCCTAATGAGCCCATAATAGAACCCTAACATAACCCTAACCCTAATTTAACCCTAACAGAACCCTAACCCTAATGTGACCCTGATAGGACCCTAACCCTAACAGAACCCTAACCCTAATAGAATCCTAATCCTAGTGTAACCTTAACAGAACCCTAACCCTAATAGAACCCTAACCCTAATGTGAACCTAATAGAACCTTAACCCTAATGTAATACTAATAGAACCCTAACCCTAATAGAACCATAACCCTAATAGAACCCGATCCCTCATAGGACCCTAACCCTAATGTAACCCTAACGCTAATGTAACCCTAATAGAACCCTAACCCTAATGTAACCCATATAGAACCCTAACCCTATTGCAACCCTAACAGAATCCTAACCGTATTGTAACCCTAACAGAATAGTAATCCTAATAGAACCCTAGCCCTAATCTAACCCTAACAGAGCCCTAATGTAACCCTAAACCTAATGTAACCCTAATAGAACCCTAACCCTATTGGAACCCTAACAGAACTGTAACCCTAATAGACCCCTAACCCTAATCTAACCCTAACAGAACCCTAACCCCAATAGAACCCTAACCTGAACATATATGTTGTAGAAGCTGGAAATTAAATAATATTCATAATAATATATAATATGATAACAGAAACAATTTGTCTCACAATGCAATTTAATTAACAAAGAATGTGTTACTTCAGTTCAGTAACTTCACTAACTATCTCCATGTGTGACACCTGACCCAGATGAAAGACTCAAACCTGGGTTCTTGCAGTCGTGAGCTGCTATGCTATACCACCGTGTGACACAAACAGCACGTTTATTACTAAAATATAAAAAACTATCACCAGCTGAGCTGTGACTGATCCTAGAGATTAACCTGTCCTGTCTCAGCTCAGTACCACCTGTGATGCTAGGGATGGTCAAGTTAAGCAGGAGTTAAATAATTGAAGGTCAGTAACAGATCTTCTCACCTGGCCCATGTGTGCCGGATGCCTGGGTACATGTTGCATGTGTAAGTTCACTTGGTGCCTGTGCAGGTTGGCACGCACTGTTCTTGGATTCCTATTCACGTTAGGATGTCGGTGTCCATGAGCTACAAACGTGGGCCGTTTCGTGACATGAACTCGATGTAGAGTCCGTGGTTTCTGCAAAGGTTCCCGTGGTAGAGTTCTAAACTCAGCCGGTTGCAGAACCGGAGGGGGAGTCGGAGCAACCTGACCCTCCCTGTTGGTCTGCTTGGAAGGAAGAGTCTGAGCAGGTCTGGTTTGAGTGCCTGGGTGCTGCAAGGCAGCTTGTGTCTGGTGTATCCGACTCAGAAATGGGCTGGGGGTCTGGATGGTGTGCTGCCTCAAAGCAGCCTGGGTGAGGGGGACAAGGTTTGGATCATCACCAGCCTGGGTCATGACATTTGTTCCTTGTGTCTGACTTTGAGGCACTGTCATTGTCTGATTTACACCCATTTGGTCAAGAGGACGCTGGATCGGCTGTGGAACACCCTGGTCTGGCCGGGCTCGAGTACGGGTGGCACTCTGAGCAAGCTGTCTCAGTAAATCTCTCCTTGAAGTTCTGGCGACGTTCCTCATCTGTCCATCCACCGCAATCCTTTGTCTCTGAGTCAAAGCTGCACGCCTTTGTACAGAATCCATCGACCCATCTTGTGACGTTGATGTTTGGGAGCTGTAACTGTTCGAATCAGCTTGAAAATTCGGATACGCTGGTGTACCTCGCATGAGCCGAGGGTCATGTGGATATGCAGTCCCAGTGCGCCTGCTAGTCAAAGTTTGGTCTGTAAAGTGTGAGTAGCCAGGTGTATTAAGCTCACTGGGCTCTCCTGGATTAAGCTCACTGGGCTCTCCAAGTCTGTTTCTTAAGGCCTGACTGGATGCAGGCTGGGCTGCATTATGGGCATTTCCCACCCGAGGCTGGCCCATCTGGTATTGAGGTAGATTCTGCAGGTTACTAAGCTGTGAGGACCTGTTTCTTTGCTCATATGGTATGGCGTTGGAAGATGGCTGAGGCACACTGAGACTGACTTGCATGGTCTGAGGTTGTGTATCCTGCTGCTGAGGCAACGTATTGAGGTTAATGAGGACAGTGTGAGGACCTGGCTCACTGCGACCTGTCTGTATGAGGATATTTGGATTCTGTGGACCATTTTGTGGACCACTATTAGGGAGTGTGGTACCATCCAGACGATGGACAGCATTTCTGTTTTGCATTAATCTTGCATAATTTTCTGCACTTTCCTTCTGTGGATGATTAAACCCGGCGTGCATTGGTGGGCCCGGTCGGTCACCAACAAACCCAGAATTGAGGTGGCCATCCTGAGGCACAGTAAGGACCTATGAAAGGAAATTGACTTTTACAAATGACTTAAAGGCATATCTTTATTTTTTCTAGCTTTTCTTACCGCCGGCGCAGCCTGGATCGGGTTTCCGTTCTGATGCCTAATGATGGTCCTGAGCTCCCGATCGACTGCAACACACGGAGAAGATCAGCATCACATGTTATTTTAGTCAGAATTCAGAAAAGCTGCTAGATAAGACTTACCTTTCCGCTGGCGTAGTAACAAGACGACGGCAATGATGATCAGCACGAGAGCAACGAAGCAGGCCACGACAATTCCTGCGACTGCACCCACACTGAGACAGGTACCTGTATATGGAGCGCAAAGGGTGTCATAACAAATATTTGGGTTTTTTTTTTTTTTTTGTGGGGGGGGGTTCAGATTTAAGGATACAAAATCTTCTTCTTCTTTTTTTGACTTTTCCCTTTTCAGGGGTCTCCACAGCGAGTCGTCCTCCTCCATCTCACTCTGTCCTCTGCATCCTCTGTCCTC
>JAVSBU010102566.1:0-13313 GCA_033118015.1 Loricariichthys derbyi
TATATATGCGCTGCTACCACATAGCTCTGAGATCCCCAGTACGATATCGACCCTGGAGCCTGACACCCTGTATGGAATTTGCATGTTCTCCCCACGTCCGTGTGTGTTTTCTCAGAATACCTTTCCTCCCACAAAGACATGCGTATTAAATTGGTGTTTCCAGAGGGCCCTTAGTGTGTGAGTGGATGTGCCCGATGGATTGGCACCCTGTCTAGCGTTGTTCCTGCCTTGAGCCCTGTGTTGCCGGCTAGTCATTACCCTGAGGATAATGTGGTAAGGAAATGAATGAATTAATGAGCTACTTGATTAAGTATATGAAGACACATTTTAAATAATGTATTTATTTTTATTTAACATTCACTTATTTATTTTCATGTCATTTATATGAGGGAACATTTTATTTATTCATTTATTTTCATAATATATTATAGTTATACTTAGTCATATGAGAACAGATTTTGCTTATTTATTTATTTTCACACTTTTAGTCACTTGGTTAATTATATGAGGAAATATTATTAAATTCTTTGAATAATATATTTTTATCTACTTGGGGACAGATTTTAAAAATTAATCAATTTATTTATTTTTACTGGGTTAATTATATGAGAGCATTTTATTGATTGATTTATTTTCATAATATATTTTAGTTGCTTATAGTTCTTGGGGGACATTTAGTTGATTTATTTCTACTATTTGTGTGTATTCTTTATTTATTTATCTAGGCTATGTGTCTATAATATAAAATCATATTTTTACAAACAAAAAAGTCCAAAATAAAAGAGTAAATGATTTATAGCTGCACTATTTTATCTCTCGTTTGATGCCTTAAAGCCTCACCGGCTCGAGCGCGACGTCACGCTGCGGCACTGTCTGGCACGCGCTGAGCGCGTTCACGCTTCAGGGAGGGGCTGAGCGGGAGCGTGCAGGGTCGGGGACGCGCATTGAGACAGAGCCGGAGCTGCAGAAGAGCCGCTGCGCTTTTTCTCATCATCTCTGTGATTCCTGTTAGAATAACATTTTTACCCACATCAACCGGGCACCATGCGCGAGATCGTGCACCTGCAGGCGGGCCAGTGCGGGAACCAGATCGGAGCAAAGGTACGAACAAGGTTCCTCTAAAGGTTCCTCTAACGCATTAAACGGTTGGGATGAGTGCAGAGTCATGCGGAGGATTTTAAAATTAATTTATCTGAGAAATGCATGCATAATAATAATAATAATAATAATAATAATAATAATAATAATAATAATAATAATAATGTTTATTATTATTATTATTATTATTATTATTATTATTATTATTATATAGGCTATTATTATATATAAATAGACTACAAATAAATCTGCCTAAAAAAGGAGTGGTCGTGCCTTCGAAATTATTGGCGCAACAGAGAATATTTATCCCCATGAGTCCCCATAGCAATATTTATTTATTTATTTATTTATTTAACACTTTAATTTTATAATGAAAATCATCATATAAATTATTAGCATTTATTTATTATTTTATCTAATCATTGTTTTTATAAGATCGTATTTAAGAAATATAATTGTATTTTGTTTTTATTTATTTATTTATTTATTTCTTACAGACATAGAAGGGCTTGGTTAAAAGATGTTTAATAACTCTTGTTTATTTATTTATTCATAATTTTTAAGGTAAAATTCACATTATCACAGCAAGGATTATATGATCTAATAACATTTATAATGTTATATTTATAATGTAATGTGTGATATGTGATTTTATTGTTCTGCAGTTTGTGGTCTGGGTTCAGGGTGATGATGGGCTGCAGGTCTCCTTACCTTTAGATAGATGATTTATTAGAGCTACTTCTATTTTTCTTCTAATTCTCATGACTGTATGAGTAAAATGATTGAAATAGAGTTTGGTCGTATTTGCAGCTCGGCTGAGATTATGGGGTGCTGTAGAGGGGTGTGGTCCTTTTCCAGATACAGAATAAAATCATCAGTGATTAAACTGAGATCACTGCTTGCAATATAATGAGAGGAGGAAGGCAGAGGCTGGCGTGCACTGTGTCTTTATTTAGACCTCATTAGCATTCTCTTTGTCTGCTGTGAATGATCTGATTGATGCGAAATGCACACAACCACAATTGAGGATGAAACCAGCCAGGACTGACGCAAGACTCATTTACATAATGTGAAATAAAAACAGCACAGTCGTGTCCAGCTTTGCTCCATGCAACCCACAAAAATCTCAAATACCAATGTTTATCACTCATTTTATCTCCAACTCATCATGATCCTTCATTTTATTATTCCACCCTCCCCCACCGCACCCCCTCTATCCGTCACTGCCTCATTCCATTCCACTCATTCTGCTGTCTGTCTCTGTGGCACCAAAATACACCACAAAGCATCAGTTCAATCCAGGTTTGGTGTTTCACTGATAAATAACCATATATCATGTGCAGTAATGATCTTAATGTGGAGGTACAGACAGGTGGAGGGGTCAAAGAGTGGATGAACTGATTAAAGAAAGCACCGATAAAAGGATGGCTGGAAGAATAGAACATAAAAGTGATGTATGGATGGACAAATAGATAAATGAATAGATTGGCTAATCCAAATAGAGATAGATGGATGGACAGATGGTCACATATGTGAAAGAATGGATGGATGACATATATAGATGATTTATAGCTGGATGGATGGATGGATGGATGGATGGATGGATGGATGGATGGATGGATGGATGGATGGATGAAAAAATAATAAATAGATGGATGAAAGAATGTTTGTAGAGGACATAGGATGGATGCATGGTCAGAAGTATGGGGAAAATGACAGGGAAGGTGGGTGGGTGGATGGATGGATGGAAGGATGGATGGATGGATGGATGGATGGATGGATGGATGGATGGATGGATGGATGGATGGATGGACGGTATAAGTTGAATAAGTGGAAGTGAGGATTGACCCAGACAGGCGGATGAGTGGTAAAGGAAAGGACAGATGGTAAATTGAAGAAAGATGGACAGATAAGCAGGTTGTTGGATATTAGAATGGATGGAGGAAAAGACAGGTGAAAGGATGGAAGAGTTGATGAATTGATGGATGTGTTTATTTGTAAGAAAAGATAATAGGACAAATGGGTGGACAGATGGATGATGAGATGGAAGTATGGTGGGTTGGATGTTATAACAATGCTAATGACATATTGTTCATATAATGGGTAGTGGGTGGGAAAATAGCATGTTGAATGGAGGGATGGAAGAACTCATAATAAGACAGACAGGTAAATGGACGTATGGAGTGGTTGGGTGGATGTAATAGTCTTGAAACTGTTATAACAATGCCGATGAGATAGTTGCAGTTTACAAGCTAGTGGATAAACAGACAGGAGTTTGGATATAAGAATGGATAGATGGTTGGACAGATGGATACAATAATAAGATAAGAGGAAAGACAGTTGGGTGGATGTACCATGACCTTGAAACTGTTATAACAATCCCATTTGACATATGTACTGTATAAAACCTGGAGGATGGACGAACTTCAGGATGGATGCATAAGTGGATGAAATAATAGATGGTTGGGTAGAGGAAAGGATTACTGGCCAGGCAGGAGGTTGGGTGGATGATGGTGGATGGACAGATCATAAAACAGATGAGTAAATGAACATATGGGGGTTGGGTGGATGAAATGGGTTGAATGCATTATGACATTGAGACATCTACAGCAGTGTTTCCCAACCCTGGTCCTGGAGGTACACCACCCTGCATATTTCTGCTTTGGATGGATGGATGGCTGGAGGAAAGGATAGATGGACTAAAATAGAAGAAGAAT
Organism: Loricariichthys derbyi; assembly: GCA_033118015.1. Taxonomy (NCBI): domain Eukaryota; kingdom Metazoa; phylum Chordata; class Actinopteri; order Siluriformes; family Loricariidae; genus Loricariichthys; species Loricariichthys derbyi. The sequence continues at coordinate 3,816 of JAVSBU010102566.1, forward strand.
GGATCGACAGACAGGAGATTGGATGCAAGAATGGGTGGGTAGTTGGGCGGACTAAAGGATGGATGGCTAAATGGATGGTTGGTACTATAAAGATCAAAGAGAAATTTGAGTCTTCAGTTCAGTACTATTGATGCCAAGTAAAGTCACCTTCCAGCTTCTCTCTCTCTCTCTCTCTCTCTCTCTCTCTCTCTCTCTCTCTCTCTCTCTCTCTCTCTCTCGATCTGTCTGTAGTTCTGGGAGGTGATCAGTGATGAACACGGCATTGATCCCACCGGTACTTATCATGGCGACAGCGACCTGCAGTTGGACCGCATCAGCGTCTACTACAACGAGGCAACTGGTAAATAGAGCTCCATTCTGCAGGGGTGTGCTAGAGGGATGTTTGAAGCCCTCTGAGCCCCCGCATTTGGGGACACACAACTCCCAGTAATATACATTCCCATTGTTATGCTTGCAGGAGGGAAGTACGTTCCTCGTGCCATCCTGGTGGACCTGGAACCAGGGACCATGGACTCGGTGCGCTCTGGACCATTTGGCCAAATCTTCAGACCTGACAACTTTGTTTTTGGTACCGTACACAGAACTCAAGTTTTTTTTTTTTTTTGCAGGGATTGGTTATATTACAGAATTGGCACACTCCTTTTTGGTTTCGTGACTTGATTTTAGATTTTATGGCACTACAGCTGTAACATAAACCCATCAGATCGTGATCTCCCCTCTGTTTTACCCTGCAGGCCAGAGTGGCGCTGGGAATAACTGGGCAAAAGGGCACTACACAGAGGGAGCCGAGCTAGTGGACTCTGTGCTGGATGTGGTGTGTAAGGAGGCAGAGAGCTGTGACTGTCTGCAGGGCTTTCAGCTCACTCACTCCCTAGGCGGTGGCACTGGCTCTGGTATGGGCACCTTGCTCATCAGCAAGATCCGTGAAGAGTACCCCGACCGCATCATGAACACCTTCAGTGTGGTACCATCACCCAAAGTCTCTGACACCGTGGTGGAGCCCTACAATGCCACCCTGTCTGTCCACCAACTGGTGGAGAACACAGATGAAACCTACTGCATCGACAACGAGGCCCTTTATGACATCTGTTTCCGTACTCTTAAGCTGACCACGCCCACATACGGTGACCTGAACCACCTGGTTTCAGCCACCATGAGTGGGGTCACGACCTGCCTTCGCTTCCCCGGGCAACTCAACGCCGATCTGCGCAAGCTGGCTGTCAACATGGTGCCGTTCCCCCGTCTTCACTTCTTCATGCCTGGGTTTGCGCCCTTGACCAGCAGAGGCAGCCAGCAGTACCGTGCACTTTCAGTTCCCGAGCTGACGCAGCAGATGTTTGATGCCAAGAACATGATGGCTGCTTGCGACCCGCGCCATGGCCGTTACCTTACCGTGGCCGCTGTCTTCCGAGGCCGCATGTCCATGAAGGAGGTGGACGAGCAAATGCTCAACGTTCAGAACAAGAACAGCAGCTACTTCGTAGAGTGGATCCCCAACAACGTGAAGACGGCTGTGTGTGACATCCCGCCCCGTGGCCTCAAGATGGCCGCCACCTTCATTGGAAACAGCACGGCCATCCAGGAGCTCTTCAAGCGCATATCGGAGCAGTTCACCGCCATGTTCAGGAGGAAGGCCTTCCTCCACTGGTACACGGGTGAAGGGATGGATGAGATGGAATTCACTGAGGCCGAGAGCAACATGAACGACTTGGTGTCCGAGTACCAGCAGTACCAGGACGCCACAGCCGAGGAGGGCGAGTTCGAGGAAGAGGGCGAGGAAGAGGCCGCTTAAATTCTTCCCTTCAGTTCCTTGCTTTTCCAACTGTGCTCCCTGAGGTCATTGTTCTGTTCTCTGGTGTTTGGTGATGGTGTGTCATGTTAAACATGACCAGGTTTTCCACCTGGTCTCACACAGTGGTTTTTATTTTCAGTGCTCTAGAAAAGGTGATTTAGTCGACTCTTAATTTAACACTTGCTTGTTTTAAGATCAAATTGATTTTGTGGATTATGTGGATCAGACTGAATAAAGATGTGATCAAACCCTACATATTTGTTTTGTGTCTCTGTAGTTGTACAGTTAAGTCATGACTGATTTAATCATCAATAATAAAAGGACAGAACCATTTATTATTCTAAACAGTTCAATATAAAATGATACTCTCTCTTAAAATTTTTGTTGGTCCATTGTCAGTTTCACCGTGTTCCCTCAAAATAATGAGTAAATATATCATGTACAACAAAAAGTAAATGAATCTATATTCAGATACATTTTAAAAAGGTGTTTTAGTCATATTAAATGATCAAAAAGCATTAAAATAATTTATCTTATTTATAAATTCAATTGTTAAACAAATACAATGAAAGGAATAATATTTTTTTATTTTAAATAAAATTATAATAATATAAACTAATAATAATAATAATAATAATAATAATAATAATAATAATAATAATAATAATGTATTATATTAATATTACTGCTAATAATAATTTCGTTATTATTATTATTATTATTATTATTATTATTATTATTATTATTATTATTATCGACGACACCTGTTTTCCACCTTTTTACTTTAATCTTTAATCTATAATAGTTTTGTTAAACTGCAATAACTATATTGTGTCAATAGGGGGCGCGTAAGAATAAATACAAAACACACAGCTGAGACACGGATCACGTGGTGAGAATAAAAGCCGCGAACGCGTACCAGGTAGCGCGAGAGTTCATGAAGTGACGCATAAGATCTGCAGCATGGGGCCTAAACTTTGGCTCAAACCTCAATGTCTTTGTTTGAGTGCGACTGCCTTTGTGATGTGATGGTAACAACATTAGCTCTAACCTAACAGAACGCTGTAATCAAGGGTGCGAAGAGTTCGAATCCATGTGTACAGGTACAACACTTAGAATATCATGAACAACTGAAACCTATCATGAAACCCAAACATTACACATAGAGTGAAACAGTTCAAGCCTTTATTTCTTGAAATCCTCCTTTTGTATGAATTACTGCACTAATGTGTCGTGATATGGATCTGATCAGCCTGTGGTTCTGCTCAGGTTTAATGGAAGCCCAGGTTACTTTGATAGCACCTTCAGCTCACCTACATTATTGGTTCTGGAGTCTCTCATCTTCCTCTTACCAATAGCCAATAGATTCTCTATGAGGTTCACATCAGGTGAGTTTGCTGGCCAATCAAGCCCAGTAACACCACGGTCACTGAACCAGCTTTTGGTACCTTTGGCAGTATGGGCAGGTACCAACTCCTGCTGCAAAATGAAATCAGCATCTCCATAAAGCTTGTGAGCAGAAGGAAGCATGAATTGTCTAAAATTTCATGCTAGATGGCAGTGTTGACTGTGGACTTCACAAAACACAGTGGACCAACACCAGCAGATGACATGGCTCCCCAAATCATCACTGACTGTGGAAACTTCATACTGGACTTCAAGCTCTGTGGATTCTGATCCTTTCCACTGTTCATCCAGACTCTGGGACCTTGATTTCCAAATGAAAAGTGGATTTTGGACCACTGATCAACAGTCCAGTTCTTCTTCTCCACAGCCCAAGCAAGAAGCTTCTGACGTTGTCTCTGGTTCAGGAATGACTAGACACGAGGAATGTGACATTTGTAGCTCATATCTAGGATTCGTCTGTGTGCAGTGACTCTTGATCTTATGTAATATTCTAATTTTCTGAAACACTGAATTTTGGGTTTTTATTATCTTTAAGCCACAATCATCAAAATTTCAAGAAACAAAGGCTTGGAATGTTTCACTCTACGTGTAATGAATCTATATAATCTATGGGTTTCACTTCAATTTTTTTGGGATGTACCTGTAATCTCTGGAACTCCTCAGATCCAGTAAGTTTTAGCACCAATGAGCTAACTACTAGAAGTTACATACTTTCTGCTTAGTGTCAATATGTCATATTCAAACCAGCCACTAGGGGTCATTTTCCAGTTTATCTTTTGTGCCGGGCCGAAGCCTGGGTAAATGGTGAGGGTTGTGTCAGGAAGGGCATCCGACGTAAAACTAACATGCATATTCATCTAAGTGACATCATACTCGGTTGAGGCCTGGGTTAACAACGACCACCACTGGTGCTGTTGACAAACAGGGTGCTGGTGGAAATTATACTACTGTTAGTCAAAGACCACGACGGGGGAAAGGAGTATGTAGTTAGAAAGGATAAGGATATGGAGGTAGTTGGTGTGAGGACAGAGGATGCAGAGGACAGAGTGAGATCGAGAATGATGATTCGCTGTGGTGACCCCTGAAAAGAGAAAAGCTGAAAGAAGAAGTGCAAATATGTCATGTTTCTGTTATTATGGTCCAACGGTCTTAGAACAAAACTGCTTTGACTTTGATAATGCTGAGTATAGTGGTATAAGGGTCACAGTTATGGTTGAATATCGTTAGTATTGATAAAAAAGAATATGCACTTCTGTCTCAGGCAAATTAACTTATTTCAGGTGTGGTCTCATTAGACACTGAGTCCTGCCACAAGAGGGCATAAAAGTAGTTCCCCTTCTCTGCTGCCCTATAGAAAGGCTCTCAGAGGCTACTTTTGTGTAGGGTACCTCTTGATGAGACATTGTTGGCTGCTGGACACCTCTATGACTTACTCAAAGACATTTTACCTGGTGACAGACTTTAAGAGGGAACACATCATTGGACTGAGGAAAGCAGGATGGTTGTTTAGATGACTTGCCCACCATCTAGGCTGTTATGACCTAGCTCTTGGTAGCAGTGGTTCCATGAGGGTGCAAAAACATGGCCAACAACCTCCGGACGTCCAGAGCTGACCATTGGTAGAGAGGATCATTTGATCCATTGACAAGCATGAGCAACTCCCACAATTTTGTTCTCCAATATCCAGAGACAGGGGACACCTTCACTGCACACCCCTGTGTCTGCCTGGACTATTTACACGTGCTTAGCAGAAGGGAATTTGTTGTCATGGCGCCCATTATGTCTCTTGTCATTGACAGCCAGCCACTGTCACCTTCATTTGCAGTGGTGTTATGACCAAAAACCTGGACTGCTACAGACTGGAACCATACCGTCTTTAGTGACAAATCTGGCTTTTCTTTGCTCCAGCTGCTATTGTGATGATCTGGGGAGCCATCGCATATACAGTAATACCTCGCCACTTTACGCTTTAGCTATTGCGGCTTCACTCTTTCGCGGGTTTTTATAAGATATTAATGGGAAAAATAATGGGTTTTCTACTGAATTTGATCAGCGGAAAATATATATATTTTATGAACTTTTACATGAAAAAAATCCCAAAATGTATAAAAATATATTACAAATATTAATTCTAACTAATTAATAGGTATTACAGTGTTATTATTAGCTGTGTCATTATCATTTAAACCAGACCACTGATGTAAGAGTGGAGCTGCTTCTTTGTGTTTAGGAGATTGCGATCAGGCGGTCTTTATTGCCACCTAGTGGCGAGGTGCTGATGCACGCCTAATTGAGTTCAGCTGGGGTTTCAAAGCCTTAATATAGTGTATAAATACTTAAATAAATATACCGTTTCTACTTCGCAGATTTTAGTTTATTGCGGGTGGTTCTGGACCCTATCTCCTGCGATAAACGAGGTATTACTGTATAACAGTTGGTCACCTCTAGTAGTGATAAAAGGGACACTAACAAATCGGTGATATGTGCAGGAGTTCCTGCGGCCACATGTTGCCTCTCATATGGGCCACACACAACAAGGGATTCATGGGAAAGACAGTTTCCATCAGATTTGCCTGCCCAGTTGCCAGATTTATTGCCAATCGAGCTTTTATGGGACCAACTGGGATGCAAGCTACTGTCCCAGGTGCAACATCTGTGGGAAAATGGGCTGCATACAGAACTTGTATGCCTCTATACCCAACCGTATCTCACCTGATATCCAGGCTAGAGGCGGCACAACAGGGTACTAGAGCCTCCTTTGAATTGTAGTTTTATTCTTTTGCTCTAATGTACATCATCATTACATTCACACGAATCACATTTCATTCCACCCCAACAGCCACTTCTTGGTGAGTTTTTTTTTTTTTTTTTTCCCATTAGTGTTGTTTCCTATAGATGGAGGTTTTGTCAACACAAAGCCACGCTCCATTTTGCTGAAAGAGGAACCCGCAGAGAGACGTAGAAAGAAGGAAACAGCCACCGAGAGCTCACATGTGATTATCAGGAAGTGACCTGAGCTGCTGCTGCTGCTTATCAGTCTGATTATGTGCCAGCGTTTTTTTGAGTTTAGTGTAGATTTTTGAGACATTACTGTCCCTCACTGCATAATGAGCTCTCCATCACCTCAGAAGATCTGATAATCCCTTATGGACGCCATCGTGCAGCTACAACATGGGATCCAGACTCAAGTAAGACTGCTCTGATCTTTCTGAAGATAATTTCAATAAACAATTGATTCATCAGTAACATTATGGATTCATTATTAGCTCGGATTCATTGCTAGAACGAGAAATGTTCCACCTGTTTGATTAGAATTGCTTTTTTGCGTAACTGACAGTCACTTCCTCTGCGGCTTCAGGTTGCAAACGTAGGCAAAAATTTAGGCACCTTTAGTCAGTCGTTCATTCTGTTCTGTTGAATTTTTAAAACTTAGCTTCTATGAGCAAACATGCACACTCCACTAACTTTAGCTTCAATCTGGACAGTAATTGGCTTGACACCCATCCATATGGCCCAGGTTTCTCACCTAAACTGAAGTCTTTAAGAATGGGAGAAACGACAAAATTACATCCTCGTTTTGACCGTATATTTGCATTTTGTGTAGCTGTCTGTCACTTCATTTCCTGGACGCTGCTTCCTGAGTCACTGTAGCTTCTGGGTGTAGGTGTGTGCACCCCCAATCAATTCACTTATAACCTGTTAACACCTCAACAATTCTGTGGGACTTCGTCTGGACAAAAATTGTTTAGGAAGGAGCCAAAGCTTTATTTTTTCTATATGTGTTATGTATGTATGTATTATTATAAGCTAACAAGGGAAAAGCCGAAAGAAGAAGTAGAAGGTATGGAGGTTCCTGTAGAGGTTGAGTTGGCATTTCTTTATTTAGAAAATTAACAAGGCACCTCATTTGACGTCAGAACTTTTGCCTATAGACCAACAGTTTCCATTCCTTTGAGACTTTACCCTCAGCATCCTTATTTAGTGTTCCCATGGCTATGTTGGTCCCAAGCAAGATTGCTTTTAAGACTGCATTGGAATCCCAGTGTTACTCTCAATTTCTATAAAATTTCTTTGAACTTGGTTCCTCCCAAGGTTTCGTTCTTATAACGTTTAGGGTGATTTTCCTTGCCTCTGTCGCCCCAGGCTTGCTCACTTTAGGAATGGCCATAGATATTAGACAATAATCTGGATTAGTCTGTCAATGCCCCAATGTAAAAATGCTATAAAAAATAAATTTGACTTTGACTTTGTAGCAAATCATATAATTCAGTATTTCACTGCAGTACCATTCTATTCGTAATTAAAAACGTCCTTCAAGTTATTGCACCATGCACTTTTTCGTTTGCCCTGCACAGACACACAACTTCTCTTAAGGCTATTGGTCGAAATCACAAAGGGGTGGAGCCTCTTAACCAACTATCAGTCAGTAAATCAAGAATCAGGCACTTGACTTCTCAAACATCCATAAATCCTTAGCAGTAAGACTCTTGACTTATAATACGTACAGTTTGTAAAGATAAAATAAAAAGTTGAGTTATAACATTAAACGACTTTGTCACCTGCATGTACGTAAACTCACCAGCCACTTTAGTAGGTACACCTTCAATTACACCTTGGGTTACTGTTCTTATCTAACAGGAGGGGCACCCGGTGTGGCCGCCTGCTGATGTAACCCATCTGCTTCAAGGTTTGGTGTGTTCAGAGAAGCTCTTCTGCATACCTCAGTTGTAATCAATGTTTATCTGAGTTAGTTACCTTTCTATCAGCTCGAACCAAGCCATTTTCACCCATAAAACTGCCCACACTGGATGTTTTCAGTTTTTCGGAACACGTGCCTGTAAACCCTATAGCTGGTGCTGTGTGTGAAAATCCCAGAAGATCAGCAGCTTCTGAAATACTCCTGAACAACCATGCCACATTCAAAGTTGTTCATATCATTTCTTCCCCGTTCCAATACTTGGTTTGAACTCCAGCATCTCAGCTTGATCTACATGACTAAATGCTTGGAGCTACTGCTGTCTGGTTAGCTGATTTAGATATTTGCATTAACTTAAATTCATTAAGCTGAACAGGTGTACCTATTAAGGTGTGTGTATTTCCTTTATTTAAAAGCCACCACCACTGATTGTTCCCTACTGTGATCGCTGAATGTGAAAAAGTTTCACATGAACAGGATCTGCCACAGTTAGCTTTGAAGCGCTAATATGCTGCCTGGTCAAAAAAAAAGGTCACACATTCTTTGATTAGCACACATTCACTGTAGCATCATTTTCACAAGCTTCTGCAATAGCACAACATTTATTTCTGTCCAGAGTTGCATTAATTTTTTTCTCCCAGATCTTGTATTGATGATGGGAAATTTGAACCCACTGCCTTCTCCAGCACATCCCACAGGTTCTCAATGGGGTTCAGGTCTGGAGTACATGTGTGAAAATGATGTCTCATTCTCCCTGAACCACTCTCTCACAATTTGAGCCTGATGAATCCTGGTGTTGGATCATCTTGGAATATGGTCGTGCCATCAGCGAATTAAAAATCCATTGATGGAATAACCTGGTGGTTCAGTATATTCATGTATCAGCTGATCTCATTCTTTGGGCTCATAACGTTACTGAACCGAGACCTGACCTAGAACTGCAGCAGCAGCCCAGGATTACAGGTGGGAACCTTTTTTTTTTTTTTTTTTCTTTTCTTTTTGGCTGGGCAGTGTATGTACCTTTCGTATTTCACTACTTAGCACACAGAGGGTACATTTCAACAGTGGCGTTCCCCAGGGGTTGAGTCTTGGTTCAGTTTTGTTGTTTGTGCAGTTTATACACTGGGCTTAAATAATGCAGTGTTCATTTCGTTAACGCAAACTGTGTCGAAAATTTTAAAGACTGGTGCTCCTTAAGTGTCAGATCTTGGTCCATTCCTATGGTCTGTGCCACTAAATGTGTCTTAATTCTAAAGCAGCCTAAATGTTATAGAGGAACAGTTTGAATCCCTAATGAATGGTGTCCCCTAAGTGACAGCTCTAGGTCCAGGCTTATTCTATATGGATACCTTACAGCAGGCCTGTCTGTCTGTTTATGCTCATTGTTTATTATTTGTTAGCTGCCAGCTTCAGCTAATATGTGTCACGAAGAGAGGTCTTCTTCGTCGTGGCATACGGTTTCCGCTCCGCTGGAGGAGGAAGAAGTGCCCTCTAGCGGCCCGGTGCCACAGCGCATAGTAATTCCTTTCAGCTGTGTTATGCTCTATATAAGGCCCCGAAGAAGATCCGAATACGAGCGGCAATGTTGTGGCTACCATCAGCC
>JAVSBU010102670.1:0-21083 GCA_033118015.1 Loricariichthys derbyi
AATTAGAAACATGTATTTTATAATTTAGGATGGTTTGGGGATGTTTCACAGGGCTGGAACAGATTAAATCTATTTCACTTATTGTAAATGAGAGAAATTTGTTTGACTGACTTATGAGCTCGTTTACAGAACGAATTAAACTCGTATCTCAAGGTACCATTGTACATATACTCTGTGGAACAAAATGCGAATGTGTGGATTTTTCAGCGAATAACAAGTAGATATGTTCCATAGAAAATTCTGCGAATGGGGGAATTCGCGAATGCGGAACGTCGAGTAGGTGGGGTTGTACTGTATCTGTCCAGTTATTCCTGCCACTTGTGTTTCCGTCTCTGCCAGCCTAAAGACTGATACGATCTGTCAGTCAGTGATAGTGGAAAATTGGAGACTCTGACGTTTGCTAGCTCTCCTAAGGAAAAGCTTCTCAGTGATCCCGTTTGAGCCCAAGCTGAGACAGATGGGCAGCCGAACCCTCGGAGAACAGGTGGAACCTCTTAATTGGGACTCAGCACCACATGGTCAGCAAAAACAAGCCAAGCCTTCAACGATGGTTGGGGGGACGAACTGTCATATTGCGCCCATAGGACCGCAGCGTAGCGCTGCCTGGGGATAGAAAGGAGGAGGCGGGCCTCGTTATCTGAATGCGCTGGTCTCGGGCCGAGTTTTGTCAGCTCGCTAATCAGGTAACGTGACGATCGATCTGGGAAGGATGCGATCTGATGCAATAACATCACAACAACATCCCATTAAAACCTCCTGCGCGTGGCTGGACCGCTCCAATCTGACGTCTGATGCAAGAGGACCTGTATGTTTTAATTAATCCATCTTCCTCCATAAAACTTTCTCACCAGAATCTTGTCTGTTTCATGGCCCGACAGAGCTAGACATCGTCCTTTTTTCCTCATTCATATTAAATATTTCTCTTCAACACCGTCAAAATCACTTTGATCGTTTGTTTCCTCCATAACCGGGTGTAATGCAGCCGTCTGTCTCACGGAAGGTCAATATAAGGCGTGAACGACGGCTACAATAAACACATTCCCTGAAAGCATCAACATGATATCATCATGTTATAACTGAGGTCGAAGATTGATGCTCAGTGTGTAACGACCTGCCAGCGCCATCCAACAGGTTTATCTCGCTAATAAAGCTCAGACAGATCTGACACTATCTGTCCTGTGTCCCTCCAGCACCATCAGATCAAGTCGGCCATCGCACAGACATGTCATTGGCCACACTGTATCCTACAGGAGCTTTTCTGATGTCCTGTTCTAAAGCCATGGGCATTAATAAGGAGTTGATCTCCCCTAAAAGAGCCTCCACTTTTCTGGAAATGTTTTCCATTAGATTTTGGACATTGGATGAGAGGCTCACAATCTTGGTTCGGAAACATCCCAGATGTGTTCGATGGGGTTAACCAGGCCTTTATGGACCTTGCTTTGTGCAAAAGTGTCTTCCCCAAACTGTTTTGTCTGAAATGTCTTTTGGGAATAAGGGTCCTAGGCGAAGGTGATAGTTTAAATACAGGAGGTGGGAGTTTAAAAGCATGCTTATTCTAAATGCTTCGGAATATTTTTCTGAAAAGTCCCTCATGACTACCAGGAAGCACAAATTGGGGTTTTTATGGGCTTGTTTCTAAAGTCTATTTTATTATTTGGGGTTTTCTCCCTCATCCTCTCTGTCCACTATACGTGTTTAATTAAGCGAAACCACGAGTTCATCCTGTTACACATTTTTTAAACACTTGCTTACGAAATGCAAAATAAATTCATAGATACAGTATATATAGTTATATATAAACTGATCCATCTCTGAGATCCCCAGCTCGATCCTCACCCAGGGCTCCACCAGTGTGGAGTTTGCATGTTCTCCCTGTGCCCATTTGGGTTTCCTCCCATATTCCAAAGACATGTGTGATAGGTTAATTGGTGTTTCCAAAGTGAGCTTGAGGGGATGTGGCCTGTGATGGATTGGAACTCTGGCTTGGGTTGTTCCTGCCTTGTGCCCTGTGTCACCAGCTAGGCACCATGCATGAATGATCAACTGGGCTGTCTCCCGCATTCTGAGAGATCTCATGTTCTTTTTTCATAGCAACTTTGCTTCTTTTTGGTTGATCTCCCAAGATCTGGCAACACTGATTGACGTTCTTGTGTGTGTGCACGTAGCTATGTTACCATTTGAGCTAATCAGCTCAAGTTTGGACAAAAAAAACTGTTCTAACTCAGTTGATGTGTTTAGAGACATTTTTAAAGCATCAGTCAATTTAATCACTCATCAATCGCTTGTGTTTTCTACTGTATCTCTGGCCTATTGTTTGCACGCAGTTTTCTTGTGAACACACCCTTTTTATTTTCACTAGGTGTCTGGGCAGGATCCATTTTGGTCGACAACCCATTTGACAGAATGGAATGCAGACGCCACGTTTCTTAGTGTCACTGATTGCCCAGCACTGACAGAGAGACGTCAGCTTGACCTTTCAGACTCTGCCCGAGGGACAAAATGTTACAAAATCAGCCCTAATTGACTCCGATCGGTGCGACCGAGAGGAAGTGTGTGATGTTCATTTGGAGGCCTTTTGACCGTAACTGGTCTAAACGATGCATCGGGGAGCTGCCAGTAATAAGATCGTGTGGGAAACAGCGTGCAGATTTTCATACGCAGCCTCTGACTGCAGAGTCCGTATTGATTTCCAGACGTGCCAAGAATCAAGCATATTTCTGAGCCACTTGGTTGATGAAAGACCGCCGACACTTTCTTACACTATTTCCAGAGATCCATTTCATCAAAAATCAGAGGTACAGGCGCGCCTCTGGCTGCGGCATGCCATCGAATCTCGATTTGTCATTTGGTCTTGGCTAACTAGATGAAACCGGCATAACTACGGCTGGGGAAAAAGTGTGATTTGTGTAAAACGCTCGTTCGTATTCAAAGCGTCTCACTCTTCATCAATAATAGCTGCATGGGGAGGAGGTGAGGGGGGTGCTGGTGGATTTCCATGCCCCCGTTTCCAGCAGCAGGAGGCCCAGGCTGTGCTAGACTTGCTCATCACGTCTCTCAGCTGCCTCCTTATTCTTCCAGCAGGGCCAAAAGACAGAGAGAGACAGAAAGAGAGAGGGGGGGGGCATTGAGGTGAGAGAGAGGAAGTTAGGCTTGTCAGAGTAATTGGCACTTGATGTACACGGCAACGGAGATGCATTGACATTCATTACGCTTAATAATGTGCTCGATTTCCCAGCTTCCCTTGTCACCGTTGGGAGGGGGCTAAAATGGAGGCGCTGGCCAGGCTTCAAAGAGACTTTAATAAGCAGAGCCGTATCAGTCAGAGTAACGTAGGTCATCACCAAAAGCTCTGGACCTGATGGGCACACTCTCATGGCTCAGATCAAGGAAATGATTTGGGGGCTGTTAGAGAAGGTCAAACACCAGAATTGATGGGTGCTGGGGACAGGTAGCCAGATAAGTGGGTACATTGGTGGGTATTAAGGTAGCTTGGTGGGCAGCCCACTCTCTGCAAGTTTGTCTACAGATTTTCCCGTTAAGCCACTGCATCATTTTTCTTTTTTTGTGCTGAGCTTAGGGTCGTTGTCATACCGGAACCACCAGAATCTTCAGAAGATTCATGACATTGTAGATGCATAACCAATGGATTTTTCCTATTTGCAACACTTCTAATAAATCAGACATTGAACTGCCTTCCAGAACCAATAAATTCTGAGGTTCCGCTGTGTTTTCTGACCTAGACAACCCACAAAGGAGTGACAGGAGCGTCTGATTTTAGTTTTTTGGCTCAGTATGTTTTACATGATATTCCGTAGGGCTGGGCAATATGACGATATTTAATCGTATTGTGAGCATATGGTCAGTGGTTAAAGACATTTCCACAATATATAATATTAATCATGATACACGTGATCCGAGACAAAATGCATCAGACTCAAATTCTACTGTTCTAATATTATCCTATACTTAGGATAAAGTGACTTTTACTCAATTAAACAGGAATAAATACCCTCTTTATAATAAAACCTGCAGCTAGTCAGTGTCCTTTAAGTATTGTTGTATAATATTTTGACCTTATTGCCCAACCCTAATATGCATAATATGTGTTTTAATTTGCCCAGATCAGCGGTAATAAGAACGTCTGCCATACTAACTGTAGAAATGTTTGGTCTGCACCGTTTTGATTATGCTGACCCTAAATTAACGTAACCTCAGTCAGAAATACAGGAGAAGTTCAGCACTTTAACTAGACCCCATAACACAAATCACTTTTTCTATGAAGACTTGCTGGGTCGATGCATTGATCGAATCCTCTGCGTCCCCACTTTGTTTAAATCGTTACTAACACCATAATTTATCAGAGAGGGAAGCATTGGATTTCTAGGACAAAACCTGTGGACAAAACGGAGCCGTGAATAATATCTGCATCAACAAAGCGAGCTTTTAGAGCTCAGAGGAAGAACTGAGCCTCGAGCGATCAACGCGAATCCAACATCAGCCACTGTAGCCTCGATACGCACCGATCGATGGTTCCCTGGGAAAGACGTTGGCTGTCTTTGAAATAATTTGCATAATTGCAGATATGTTAGATTAAATAAGGGATGCAGGAGCGCCTGTTTCCTCCAGCTTTGATTTCCTCCACTGCACATCAGTGACGTGACTCAGTGATGGGATCTGTTGGATTGAGATTAATTTATTGGCATGTTCACGAAATCAGTTTGAGATGATTTGAACTTTGGGACATCAGAAGATGGAATAAAAGAGGGGCACACGGTCAGTAACAATACTCAGGTAGGCTGTGGGCTTTAAACGATGCTCAGTCGGAATTAAGGGATCCTGAACCATGTGCTCATGGTGTTCACGGTGAGAGAGAGTAGAGCAGTGGCACCAAAAGACCTGGCACTCACTGTCCAGAGGGTAGAGCGTGGGAGGCCAAGAAGTCCAGTGCTTTAAAGATCTGAGACGGTGAGAGGGCTTTGAAATCATATCATAAAGGGCTTTGAAAATTAGAAGAAGTTTTCACTTGGTACAGTGAGATATTGGCATGTTCTCCCAGAGAACTGTCCTCTTTGGATATTTTCTCTTTTTCAGACTGTGCCACATTCAATTGCTTTAATGCTTAAGAGTGGTAAAACAGAATAAAACAAGAGCGAGAAGTAAACGTATGGCAGAACAGAGCAGGAAGTGACCAAGTCAGCGCTTTCTCATCTAAGCAGGGCAGCACAGAGCAGAGGGAGCGACGATGATGTTCTTTAATTCACCCCTCCAGATGCAGAGCGTTTTGTTTGGGTTCATTTCGTTCCCTTCACCAAAAAGCAGACGTAGCGATGGTAGGGTGCTTTAAAGCGAGAGAGAATTCATGCCCCGCCAGAGTGAGATATTCACGTTTTATTTTCTTTAACGGGAAAATCTCACACTCCCATTGTTGATTACCCTCGGTACGATTTTGCTTTCCATTTCAGTTTCATGTCTGCCACGTTTATCTCCACCTCTTTGGTTCAGATATAACAGCGAGTGCGTGAGAGGGAGGGGTTTTTTTCAAACATTTTCTGACTCCCACAAACGCAGCGTGAACTTTGCCCTGACAGCATTTGACATCCGAACGTTTGTTCTCCGGTTATTCTCTGCACAGAATTCGTTTTTATTCTCGGCTTATACACTGGCACGCTGCCCGTCCTGCTTTAATGAGATTTTGAGACTGAACCAACAGACGTCCTCGTGTGCCAGGCCACGTGCTGGACTCTGTGATTTTGAGCCGAGAGCTTGTTGTTTTGTCAGCGTTTTTTTAGAGACTTACGGAAGCATCCCGTCTTCTCACGGGATTAAGTGACAGGAGTGGATACTCCTTTAATAAGAGGAAGGGAAATCCTGAAAGGGCCGAATGGTTTTCCAGGCTGAAATAACACATTCTTGCTGAGAATCTCAGCAGCTACAGAGTGCATCAGATGATTATGTTTTCTCTCGAGGATGCAGGGTTCCGATCGTTCCAGATGCCGGTCAGGGCCGTGTTTTTCTCATTTCCATAGAAATGAGGTTCCGTCACCGTGCGCCTTTTCCTTACAGGACTCTGCTTATAAAATCTCTACTTTACTCTGCGCCTCTGATTTTGTCCCCGACATGTCGCTGATTTTATACACTGATTTACGATTACAACGTTGGACTTTAATATCCAGAAAAAGAGCATGCGCATCTCTGCAGCTTTAACCTAATTTAATTCTTGTGACCATGAAACCAACAACCTGCAGAAACCTTCAGCCTTAGAAGCCTTATCTGGGGCTCAGATACACACACAATCCTAGTAAACATATGCACATGGGGACTTCCCACTGACGATGATTACTGTAGCATAGTAATGTTACCCTGGACTTCATCTGAACCATAACCTTAGTAACCTAAAGCAAATTAAGCAAGGAATTCTTCCTGGGGTCAAAAACTCGGCAACGTTCCTACCCTTCTGCTGACCCGAGGTGTGTGTGTGTGTGTGTGTGTGTGTGTGTGTGTGTGTGAGATACGAGGGTCAAACCGATGTCCTGACTCTGTGTAAAATGAACATGCAGTAATAGAAAGCAGTTGTCCTGTCATGCTGTAAAACCTTGACCCGTGGACACATCATTACTGACGCCGCAGTTCTTTGGATTCAGCGTCGACATTCAAAGTGGACTGTCCACTTTCCTCGTCGTCCCCTCGCCGCACTCGCTCTCTCTTAGTCTCTTTGCTGACTCAGAGCTTCCTGTATCCTGTGCAAAAAAACGATCCCTGTCTAGAGAATCTGAGAGAACGAACTTTTCTCACCGTCAGCTTTTGGCCCAGCCTCATTTTTTCTGCTCCCTGCTCAGCGAGATGTTATCTGGTGAACTTTCAGCGCTTTTGTTAGCTCTTACTCGAGCATCTGTTGGGGTCGATCGTGACGGATGAGGGCCGGCACCGGGATGAGAATAAGTTCAGTTCGGTCTCGCGTGCCGTTTGTTCAAGCTCAGAGAGCGGGCCCTTAATTAGCATGGATAGCTCTGCACTTCGCAAGTGCTGCTGGCTGCCAATTATCAACGATCGCTCTACGTTAGCTAGGGGGGAGGTCGTGGCTTCAAAGCTAGCACTCAAATCTCCACCTTCAAACTCTGACGGTCACCTGCTGCAGCCGCTGGTCTGCCAGTGATTCTCAGTAATTAGTGATTCTTACAGTTGATTTATGTGTACAGGTGACGAGGGTAGAGCCAAAAACCTTGACAAGGTCAACGTTTACATTTAGGGCATGATGCCCTTATGCAGGGAGAGTTAAAGACTTGCTTTGTATTCTTCTTAGTAGACATAAAGATTGCTAAAGAGTAAGAAGTTGTTAAATTTTATATTTTATTAAAAACACAATTGCCATTTCAAGCTTCAGTTAAGCACTGAGTGAGGACAGCAAGATACTCAGCCGTTCAATCCACCACCTGCGTACTAGTACAGGGAAGAGACTTGGTTCTACAGTCTGATCAGAAGATTCACAGTCTGATCAGAAGGTTCACAGTCTGATTACAACGTTTAAAGTTTGATCAGAAGGTCTACGGTCTGGTTAGAAGGTTTACAGTCTGATCAAAAGGTTCAGTCTGATCAGAAGTTTTACGGTCTGATTTGAAGGTTTATGGTCTGATGTTGCCCTCTGGTTGAGTCAGCGGAACATGCAGGCATGACCGAGGGAGGGTAGACTCTTCAGGGGATCATCACCACTCATGCCTGTGAGTGTACAGACTTTCGTGACCCTGGCAAGGAAGAATTAGTGTTAAAACCTGGGGGAAATAAGGAATTAATAATACATTTTGTTCAGTTCAGCTCATCTGATTTAGTGATTGCCCAAACCTAACGTTCCTGCTTCAGCATGTACATAGTTCTAGATCCTCTGTGGAATTACATAGCGGGATTAAGCAAGACTTTCTGCTTTTTAAAAAAATGTGTTTTGAAATTCATCATCAGCCCACGGCTCTCTGGAACTCGAAAATCGATTCCTTGCGCCAACAAGTCGTCTCTGTCAATCAATCCTTCTTTTTTCTTGCTTTAATTAAAATCTATGCCTGATTCTATTCTAACTTCGAGTCGGGATCGATAGCAGAGTAGTGTCCAAAGATTGAAGGTGCTCGATAAATCCATACACGTGGAGCCGCCGACCCTCCGGTCGTCGAGCACAGATTCTATCTGCGATCGTTAGTCCCTTCCCTAATGGAGCAACATTTAGAAAAATCCTTTGCATGTAAATGTTCTAGAACAATTTCTGCTCCCCTAAAGTCCAAATAAACGGCTGGGAAAATAGAAAGTGAGTCCTTAAGGTATCGAAGAGGTGCCAATGCAACTTAGATAGGATTTGTTTAATTGCTAAAAACATTTGGATAAAAGACAAAGTCAGTCCAGTAAATAATTTTTCTGTTTTTGGGTGCTGTAGCAGATATGATTATGTTAGAGGGTAAAGTTCCTGCGCAGTGTTTTTATTCTGCTGCACCGTAGCATAGAAACAGTCATTTCGTTTCTTAGTTATTACACAGATGAACTTTTGATCTGTCCTTTTGATCATTTTGGAATAATGAATTTCGCACTTAAGAGATTTAATAATTGAATGTGTGTCAGACTTTGTGTCTGTATAATAAGCTCAGAGAGCATCGTACTCATCGCTAATTATTAGAATAAATAGATCAGTTCATGAGGTTGTATTTTGACTTGGGGTGACTTCGTTGGCCTTCCACAACCCAGAATAATAGAGATTCCAGACTGTAGAAAATGGAGACAAATGCTTTCAAAAATTGATAGAATAAAAACAGTTCCTGGTCTCTATTGGACTCCGCACTCTTACCCTTAGATTTTCCCGCGGTTATGAAGTGTCGAACTTTCCAGCAGTGAAGCCTCGGCTTTGGGCGATGGACTAAATGAAGTCATAGCAGCTGTAATGAGGACACCAGGGAGATCTCCTCCTCCCCTCTCTCCCTCCCTCTCTCCCTCTCTTACTAGACCTTTATAACAGGCTTTAAAGAAGATGGTTGGAGCAGCAGAATGTGTAGCTTCTCCCCAGACCTGCTGAATCCTGATTCAGTTTTCATCCTCACAAATTTGACGAATGGCACGTCACATCGTTTGACGCACTGCGACTAAGATAATCCATTTATTTCATTCATAAAGAGAGGTGCAAACAGCAAGACAACAACCGTAAACTAATTAGTAAAACCTGGAGCTTTATGTTAAACACTACATCAGCCCCCCCTGTAAAGTTGCTTTGCTAAGAAATATGTACACTATTAATATGAAATTAATCTTATTAAAGCACTCTTATCACTGACAAACCTCAATGGTTAATTAAGTTGCTTTACAAATATATTGCCATGTTATCAGCTAGACCTGGACAAGTGCAAAGGTCTGATAAAGCTTACTGCTTGCTGCTAGCTTACATGCCGATGATTAGGAAGTGAGATTTTGGGTTTTAAGTGCTACTTAATAATCTCTCTAGGATTATATACCACAATACTAATGAGAGAAGAGATCTGCTTCGGACATACTCATGTCTTCTGTGCAGAAGTAGGCTACTTAATAATCTTTCCCTAGGTCTCTATATCACATTACTAATGAGGGAGTAGGGATACTAATGAGGGAGTAGGGATCTATTTGGGCCACACCCATATCTTCTGTGTGGAATTAGGCTAATTAATAATCTCTCCCTAGGTCTATATAGTACATTGCTAATGAGGGAGCAAGGATCTATTTGGGATACACCCATGTCTTCTGTGTGGAAGTAGGCTACTTGAGTGAGTGCTGTTTGCTGTACATGGAGAAAGTAAGCTATGGAGGAACGTCTGCGGAGAGGATCTGCAAAGAGAAAAAGAGAGATGTTAATAGTGCACCTCTAACCTCACTGCAGCACGCCACAAACACTCATTTGCGAGATCAGAGTGGCGGCAGCGTGCGATCCTTACTCATGACGTGAGTTGATGCCAGCTCGCCTCTCCGATCCCGCTTCCGTCTTTTAAACGCTACTGCAGCTGTTATCAATTAGGTGTGCAACAGCGCTATGAAGGAAATAGCGAGGGGAGCACACCATCCTCCCATCCTGGCATATAGAGGGAGTTAGGGACGAAGGTACTGCCCTTCCTTCATAGAGGGAGGGCAGAGTAGAGCCAGAAGGCTCGAGGTAAGACAGGATTTAGGATGTTAGAGTATGGACAGTTTTATCCCTCTGCAACATACAACCCCCTCAAGCCCCGTCCTGGGCCCCCGCATGGTTATCCGGTACCGCAACTGGGTGGAGTTGGACCACATGGCAGCAGCTTAAGTAATGCCCCCTGATGTGGTCATACCGGCACCGTCTGCACAATAAAGTTCCACGCAGTGGAGGCACCAGCAAATGAGGTAACCCGCAGGCTGGGGAACCACTTCAGAGGCTTTTTCTACGCCTTCTGTCTTACCTCTCCCCTTCGACCCTACCTGGCCGATTGGCAGGGCCCGCTGATGGCCACCGGACGTGTCCTCGTCGTTTAGTATGTCCTAGCTCCCGCCGATCGGGGGGATTGGCCAGTAAGGCTTTTTGGTTTTGGTTCTCTTTCGGTTTTTTAGTCTTTGGTTTTGGTTCTTTTCAGTTAATTTCTGATATGAGTTAATAAATCTACCATTATTCATGAAGCTGTCCTGTGTTTGGGTCCTCTCTTTTACATCTCGCCCCTAACTCATGACAGACAAGAGCAAAGATTTTGACCTAGTGAGGACATTTTGTTGGTCCCCACAACAAAAAAGATTTGCTTTAAGTTGCTAATGTTAGAGTTTGGTGTGTGTGTGTGTGTGTGTGTGTGTGTGTGTGTGTGTGTGTGTGTGTGTGTGTGTGTGTGTGTGTCCTGTCTAAAGCCATTGCTATGCCTCTCACAGTTCAGTCAACACCAGGTCAGCTTTGCTTTTTCTCCCTTTGTAACGGCTCATTCAGAGATTCATTCATTCAGTTTTTTGTATTATTGCAGCCCCAGATTAAAATTGGACTTGAGAAGAATTGAGAGGCGAAAAAAGGTGGCATTTCTGAAATTACATTAAAGGACAGATTAATGAAGCTTTCTCTCCCCTTCGCCCGGAGTTGTTGTTGATCTAAAGTGGACCGTGGTGTGGGTTATTACCCTGTACTTTATCATAAACTTCATACAAAACTCAATCCAAATTGGCTCCGGAGCTGCAGTCGGGTTTGAAATTGCAAATAATTTGCCTTATTACATTTGTCGGAATGGAAGCCGCACACAAGAAGGCAGCTGATGTGTTTTAGCTTTTTTTTCTTCGCTTATCGTTACTTGCAGAAGCCTTGTGGAAGGTGTTCTGGTGGCTAATGATAGCTCAAATGAGCAGCTCCAACGCCCGAGCTTATGTTCAGCCGAGCTTGTTAGAGCACAAGATTTGTCTGGCAATTTCCAGAGCTGAAGCGGAGGCTTAGTCTCTCCTGCTTTTCCTGCGGAACGGTATTAAAGAAGATTTATCCGCGGCTGCGTGTTGTCAGGCTTATAGGTCGTTTCCGTCGGATCCTGGCACAGCCCTATCACCCGGCTAGTAAAACAATCAGCCGCTTCCCTCCGCTGAGATTTAATTTACCTCCTGACCCGGCCGGTGAGGGCCATTATCTCACCGGAGGAATAAGGCCAGACTGGAAGAATAGACTGAGGAAGGCACAGGACACAGGGGGGAAAAAACATACAAGGTTGAGACCTCGACTGTTTGAGAGACAAATAAATTGCCGTCAAAACGATGCTCAGTCCCAGGGTTTGGGAAATCAAATATTTACTCTTACCTACAGCCGACTTGTGGACACCGAACATAACAGAAAGACCTTTTAGGTTGCATTAAATCATCATTAGCATTTGGTTAATGACATTTTTGCCCTAATTGATTAATTAGTAAATGTTTCATTTTAGTGAAGGTCTTTCATGATGCAATCAAAAACCACAATAGAATTGGGTATTATTTGCATTTTATCAATTTTTAAAAGCATTTTTTCTTCACATTAAAGCCTTTTATAAGTAAAAAAGCTTAATGTGGCTTAATGACTTAGAAACAACAAACTCCTCTCAATTATTACCAATCATCAATAATCTCTACTGCTGAAATACTGATCCAAAAAGAAAGGAATCATTTTTACATTAAACTTTTTACTTATAGCGGGTATAAATGGGAAAAAAGCTTTATGTAAAAATGATTCCTTTTCTTTTGTCCCTCGTTTGTCCTTCTCTCTAATTCAAATGTTCTGCGCCCTTAATGTCATTGTGATACTTTATCATGACTTGGTTGCTTTTTTTGGATTTGTTTTGGATGTGCCAACACACAGGCCTTCCATGCACCTTATGAAAAATATATCGATTAGGCAACACAGTGATTTTCAGTGACTCATGCGGGACTTGCACTATTGGAATGACTTTGGGGGTCACGGTACAGATGGCACAGTGTGGGCACTCCCTTAGTCTCCATCTACCAGCACACAGACAGCAACCAGAACTCTAGGCCCTGGAGATGGGCAGCACCAACTGTACACCATTCAACTGAAAGTTTGTAGTCACCTTAATTTGGACAAGTCCATCATACGCTGAATTTATCATAATTTCAAAATCCGTGATCTCGTGTCATCAGACCCTCCCTCTGATCCAGGTCCAGGTTTAGAATGTTAAAACTCTGTAAAGTCAAAATCTTGTAAATCAGACCATCGTTTCACACCGTGTCAGGTTTTGTAAAAAAATTTATATTAATGCTGTCCTTCAGACGCTGCATAAAGTTTTTAATCAGAACCTGTTCTAATTTAAAATCAGGCAGACCAATCATAGCTCTGTTTTCAGGCAGAACAGCTCATAACAGAACAGCTCACTAAGTTAAAAATCTGACATTGGACAGTAGGCCCTGACTCATGGTTGGCATTCTAAAGGTGCCTGATAGAGCTACGATAGATTTCATGGATGACTGAGACCTCTTCATTTATGGATTTTGTTTAATTAGAGCAGGACAGAATGATGACATGGACTTCTTTATTTCGGTGGAGCTAACAAATAACAAAGAGCGCTAATGACAAAGAGCGTCCACAGACTTTTGGCCTTATAGTGTAAAAATCCGTAAACCTCTGAAGAAACATCATGGCCAAAATCTCTGCAGATCTTCATCTCAGATTTTCCACGTTTCATGCTGCAAGTCTGTGGTCTGAGCGTCACAGAATACGAATGAAGCAATCTTTCACATCAAACGGATCAGCGCCTGTTTGTACCGCCAGAGTCATTAGTTAATATTAACGAACCACTCACAGTGAGAGACGAGCACATTCGCTCTGCTTCACCGGAGCTGTCACCGTGACGAGCAGCTAAATTAAATTATATTATATTATATTACATTTCATTATATACATATAATATACGTATAGATATATAAACGTGGATCGATCTGCATAACTCGCTCAGATTTAAAAGACAGAGTTGAAAAGGTATGTAGGGTCACCTATCAAGTAAAAGTGGATCCAGATCGTATTTTTTAATTAAAACAAAAAGGTTTGCTCAGTTGCAGGGATTCAGTTTAGGGTTGGGCACCGAGAACCAGTTCCAAATAGGAACCGGTTCCTAACATCCGTTTCCAGAACCGTTAAGAGGATGTTTCAATTTCTATTCTTTTTTTTCGGTTCCTAAATGCCCGCACTAGTTTGTTTCTGGGGTTTGTATTACTCCTCCCGGTGCGCTCAGCTGAACATGGACCACAAAAAAATGCCGCTCAACAGTCTGGCATCATTTTAATTTGAAAAAGGACGGATTGGCACAGTGCAACACCTGTCAAAAACTTATTACCGCTAAAGGAAGATGCACAACAAACATGATAAAATCCAAACGATGCCCAACCCTAGTTCAGTTTTATGTCTTTTGCTTTTAAATCAACAGCCCCATTCTCACATTAGATGGCTCTAATATGGTCTCATTAGTAAACCGGCAGCGCTGTTATTATTTCAATTTACTAATTCATGGATGTAGTTTGAGGCTCCACCATAGAATCACTGAAAGCTTTCACTATATAATCCTGTGTTTATAATAATCTCTGATTATATCTGGATGTTTGGTGGTTGTGAATTCGGAAAGCCAGAGGTCAGGCCTCCAGTAGGATTATAGCTTTATATCTGTTTAAATCACATATAAGTCTCTTTATAAAAAGCTCACAATTCCAGTCACCCTTAATCGTTTCCATCCAGCCTGTTTCCCGCCTGCCGACTCCGAACTTCCCTTAACACACTCCGCAGAGGGAGGTGAATTGCACCAACGCGGCAGGAAAGAGACTCTGTGCGTTAAAGGCAGCACACTCAATACTTACCCTGGATTACAGGACCGGAGGAAGCAGCAGAGCGTTTCTCTAAATTCAGCGCTCCAGTTTGTCACTTAGCCCTCATCGTTATTCTCCAATAGGTCACATAGTTGGACTTTCAATGCTGGGGATCTATACTTGGACTTTACAGAGTCTCACAGTGTTACAGTATTTTTACCCTCAAAATGTGTAAGCTATGAATTAAAGTTAAAATATATATGCACTACGGGTGAAAGTGTTGGGACGCCTTCATTAATAAGGAGTTTGTCCCCCCTACAACTCTTCTAGGAAGGGTTTCTACAAGATTTCGGACAATCACAATCTCCATTCTAATTCATACTAAAGTTTTTCAATAGGGTTGAGGGCAAGGCTGTGTGTGGCCCAACCATAACTTTACAGTCCTTAGTTTGTGCAAGAAAAGGGCCTTCCCCAAACTGTTTTGTGCAAAAGACTGCCCTTTACTTGAACTAAGGGGCCGAGAACAAGCCCTGAAAAACAGCCGCATGGTATAATCCTTCTTCCACCACCAAACCTTACAGTTATCTCAGACAGGTAATGTTCTCCTGGCATTTGGTTCCCACTGCTACAGAGTCCAGCAGCTTGCTTTACACCACCCTTGCCATTGGGCTTGGTGATTAAGGCTTGATCATGGAAACCCTTGGGTCAGTTGATGACTTATACACCCTTCAGCACCGTAACTGTAACTCTACATTACTTGGTTGCTGAGTCACTGT
This sequence comes from Loricariichthys derbyi, assembly GCA_033118015.1. NCBI lineage: Eukaryota > Metazoa > Chordata > Actinopteri > Siluriformes > Loricariidae > Loricariichthys > Loricariichthys derbyi. The sequence continues at coordinate 15,033 of JAVSBU010102670.1, forward strand.
GGTTCCTAAACATTTCCACTTTTCAGTAAAAACATTCAGCTGAATTTTCCACCACCTGACACGTTGGTACGATGCCATCCTAGTACAGTACCACACTTGATTTCACTATTTGGGACAAAACATTCTTACACTAATGCTGCTAAAGGCAGAAAACCCCTGAATTCAATGAATAGGAGGTATGTCCCAATATTGTCCATATAGTGTTTATTTCTTGTAATTAATAGTATTTAACATTGGATTTTTTTCCATTTCCTTCCTTGGCACACAGAACTGTACCATCTACCTGATTATCTGATGGTTTAGAGAATTTATAAACCGTACTACAGTATCTTTAATCTATTATTTTCAGTTCTCCCCAATACACGGTCCTGTATTTCTCAAAACAATCCATTATCCCCACCCCCAGCCAATCAGAGCAGACTATTGCTCTAAACTGGCACTGTACCCATTCAGGTATTGACCAGAGCCATTCTCACCTGCGGCCAAAAAAATCTAACAAGAGCGTCATAGAGAGTGGAGTGAGTAGCCGAGCCATCAATCGTCCCGAATCAGCCTGACAGGGATCTGCCAGCACCCGTCAATACCTGACCAAGCTAGTGCACGTCAGGATGAGTTCTCGAGTTCCTACGCTCACTGATTACAGCCTGTGGTTATTCCAAAAGCGTCTGCTGCTCCCGGGTTGAGATGCACAGACTGGTAATTGCCCTTCGTAGAGTGCAGAGGACGGATGTGAGCCCTGTTTTGTGGCAGCTCTAACCTTTCGGATTGATCTCACACTCTTTTTTTAATCAGGTTTTTCTGCCTGGAACACAAATCCGCTTTCAATGTTTAATTTCCTAAGAATTTGTCACGGTCCGTGATCCGGATTAGACCTCCTGGTCGCTGTTATGTGACGCAAACAAATCTGCCACTCTGAAAATGCCTTCCACTTGTTGATGTCACCAAAGAGCAGAATTTAAAGTGAACTGTAGTTATAGGGCGTAGATTTGGGACGGGACCACAGCAAACCCTGATATCAGAAGGGCCCAGAGGACGCAACCCTACAAGATCTGCGTGCATTATAACACACGGATAAACTAAACGTGAAAAAGAGATTTGGGACGTTATCGCTGACGAAAAGTGTGATAGACTTTGACATAGTTTTTGTTTTCCAATGTTACTTGTATAGAAATTCCTGTTGTAGAGCTCAAAGCGCTCCTGAATGAGCTGTAATTCCTTTGCCGTTGGTTCTGTCCCAACTTACACCTACTAAAAGGTAGGCAAAAATAATCCATCCTTTTGATTTAGCAATGCGCAAACCTGAACCGACGTTTCATCTGGCGTGAGTTTGAACTTACGCACATCTGCTGCAACTGGGCTCGTTTTTTTTTTTTTTTTGGTCTATATCTCAAGTCCTATATTTGACCGCAAGTCCACAGATCAAATTTTCTCCATGACTTCAATACATCCCAGCGTCATTTTAGGCCCAATATAACGTCGTAATGGGATGAGAGCGGCATGAAATAAGATTCTTTGTGTCATGCCGACATCGAGGAGGCCCCATGCGTTCGGCGATTAATAGAAGCAGCATTAGAGTGCAGTACGTACGTTTTAATCCTCTCAGCTTTAGCGGTGGCAGAGAGGGAGCGAGAGTGAGATGGAAATCCGTGTGACAGCTGATTTTTTCTCATTGGTAGCGTTGGTCTCACACTCTCTGAGAGAGCGCTCGCGTGGGAAGGTGTTACGCGGTGGGTCGGCTCGAGCTCTGCCATTCGTTTTCGAAGGCAGAAGTATCAGGAGTGTCAAGATAATCCTCCTCTGTGGAGAGGGCGAAGCGAGAGAGAAGCGAGAGCGCTGCTTACTCCTTCAATCCATCTACTTTTATAACCTCTGTGTGAACACGTGTGAGATGTCTTTCCTTTAATAGAGTGCAGCTCAGAGCAGGCAGTAACATGAGAGTGGGATGGTACAGAAACACCAAAGGTACTGCTAAAGGACACCTTACGAGGACGGCCTAGTTCACCTAATCAGGTGCGTAATCCAGATAATTAATCCCACTCTCCTCCAGAACACACCCCTATCAGGAGCACCATAAAAATTAACGAGCGTAAGGGGAAACCCTGCAACTCATTGTCAGGCCGCTCGGCGCGTTCATCAGGGGCCGTTGTTTTATGAGCGTCGATCACGAGCACGTTCCCCTCCTGGTTTATGGAGCATGGATTGTCACCTTGTTCTAATTATCTTTTACCCTCAACAGGCGCACAGGGCTTTTCCAGATCAGGGAGGGAACGTAATTAGGCAGAGCACAAGGGACGAGGCTTTTATTTGACCCTCCATCTAACCCTGATCTGGTGCACTGGAATGAAGAAACGTTGGACACCCATTATTTAGCAGCCACTTTGGTAATTGGTTTGCAGGGTGAAAGGTCGGGTTAGGCCATGGCGACGGGCGAAGGTTCAGTCTGGAAATGGGATTTGAAAAACTAGGCTAAATCCTGCAGATTCCCTCAGTCAACAGAGATTAAACAAAGATGTCCAGGACTCAAAGGACAAGTTTATCATCGAGTATGAGTCCAAGTTAATTCTCTAATATACAAGTCTGAGTCCAAGCTGAGTCTCAACTATCCCGAGTCTCAGTCGGATATCCAATGTGTGAACCCGAATCGAGGCTAGCGTTTCTACCATGAATGTTTAACGCACAAACCCATATCAAGTCTCAAATATCTGCCATGCGAGTCCCAGTGAAGTCTTGAGTCCAACTCAGGGTCGGATAAACTGAGTCTCAAGTATCCAGAGTGCAAATCTGAATGTCTAAGTCTCGAGCATCTCAAATCCCAGTTGAATTTATAACGTGGAAATCTGAGTTGATTCCTGAACTGAATATTTACAATGTGAGTATAAATATCCAATCTGTTTGAGTCCAAATTGAGTTGTGAGCCAGCAAATTAGGGATTTGGATGTGACTTCATTTGTGGGTATAAACCTTGATTCCCTGCCTCTGTTGATTTACGATAAATTGAATTTACGATGGATTTGTTGGAATGTATCCCCTTCATAAATCTGTATGCACTATATGTCTAAACAAAACAGCTTTTTTGCTATGAATAATTTTATTCTACATATTGGGTTTGACTGTAGTGTAACTTTACTGTATATCCAACAGGGAGCCTTTAGAGTTTTATCTTCCAAAATATAAGCGTGCTATAAAATAAGGTTTTAAGGATCCTGTTTGGTGTGCTGAGCGTAAAACTCTATGTGTTTCTTATGTAAATATGAACTAGGACTATCAGTGATTAAATGAAGAAAGAAGATGGACTCAGTCCCCCGTTCCATATAAGCACTAATGACTCAGAGTCTGGACTTTAAGTCCAGGAGGAAGCAGCAGTGTCCCTTAGTTCCTGTAGCAATATAGCACAAAGTTTATGCAATAAACCAGAGAGAGAGCTTAAACCTTAGACTAAAACACTGACAGTGTTTCTGAGTTAGTGTGAGGTAATGCTCATAATACTTAACACGTTTAAATTTGTACTAAAGTTTTAAATTTACTGTTACAACTAACTAAAAACCAAACCAAAAAGTCTCTAAACACATCAACCGAGTTCAAACAGTCTCTATTCCAAACCTGAGTAATAACAGTAATTTATTTAGACATGTCAATGACAGACTTGCTCTCTTTAACTCCCACCTCTGCTCATGAATCAGCGATGATTGACTTTGTAAGAACAGAGAAACGACCATTTAAGTCCGTGATTGTTAAATTGAATGGACACTAATCGGACGGTCGTTAAGCAGCACTTAGCTGTAGGACAGTCTTAAGATCCAAGCGGTTGTGGGGTTTGATCGTAAAGTCAAAAATTTGTTTCTGTAGCACTTTTTACAGTAAAGCAGTGTCTCAAAGCAGCATTTTAATTTTCTTTTATCTTTTAAAATCTAAAGCCAGTCCCAAACCGAGCAAATCTACAGCAACAGTGGCAAAATAAAACTCCCTAAATGTTATAAGGAAAGAACCCATGATAGGACCAAGACTAAAAAAGAATTGAATTTTGTCATTCCAAAACTGGACAAAGTTCAAAAAGACAAATGAGAAGCTCATTCATGTAGTAATTCTGAATGATCACAGAACGGCAAACTTCTTTCTTTAAGAAAATTAAAGAATTTAAGGACGTTTCTCTGTCTAAAGTTAATGTACTGGTTTCAGCAGCTGAAAACTTTTGTACTTTCACATTATTATCAGTTTAATTTATTATGAGAGGAAACTCACCAGAGGCAGGATTTGAACCTAGTGGTTAACGGTGTTGGTTCAATAGGTGTGTGTCTCTCCACAGACCCCTGTCTTAGAATGACTAGGTAAGACTAAGGACATCCTGAGTCTGCACCGCTCGCAGCGAATCTCTGCTCCAAATAGGAACGTGTAACATTTCAAATACATCAGTCATCTGACAGTCCCCTGGAGTGAGCTGGTACTTTTGCTAATACACAGTCGTGCCCTTGCGATAGCAAGCCATGTATGAAATATCCCAGCATGCACCGGCGTGTGGCGGAATCCTGATACGAGCGTGTTCGGTGGTGGAAATAAATAAACGCACGGATCGATGCAGACTAGCATTTATCTACATCTCAGTGTAATCAGCAGCCTGGATTCGTTCCTTCATCAGAATCCATCCTTCATTTCACTGTTATTACAGCTTTGATGTTCTGTATAATTAGCTTTGATTTCTAATTATTCTCAGTCAACAGTCCGTCTTCCTGTGTGCATTTGTTAGGACCAATCGTAGGGTCTTTTTATAAGGGAGTCAGCTCAAGGTTTTCAGATGTTTTATTACACCGATCAGATGTTAAATCCAGTTTGAAGCACTCTATTGTACCAACAGAAGAAAATGATCCTGGTGTTATAACGAAAGGCTAGGATCTCATTATAATTAGTGTTGTTGATTCTAAATGAGTTCTAGCTGAAGTTCTTAATGTTAAAGGGAGAGTTATAAAGCATCAGCAGCTTCATCAGCTTTAAGAGCTGGACTTAACAGATCCATGAATGAAGCTCCCATCAGCCGCCGATGGTGTTTAATGAAAGACGCAGAGTTTAACACCAGCAAACGACGTCTTTGGGAAGAAAAGAAGAAAGAACTAAGAAGAAGCTACAACATTAAGAGCTCAGGACGTTTGATTTACTGCACTGACTTTATTTCTCTTTGATCCAAATTGTTATCAGGCTTCATTAATAGATCCAGATAACTAATTTAAATCCTAACTAAGGTTTATAAAGCTGATATATTTTATAAACTTACTATAATTTATTATTTTTTCATCTATAATTATTACATTGCTGATTTGTAATGGCTGGAGTCATTGCTAGATTACCTATGTATTCAGTGTAGTAATAGTTGAAGATCTTCAGGCAGTTGTATGTATGTGTATATAACAGTTCCACTCAGGTATTATACATCATTCCCAGATTTCTGCTGAAAATACCTATTGCATTTACAATACATTAACATATATAGTCACTAAAGTAATGTCTGGTAATATTACTTATTATCAATGACCTGTTTCACAGATTGTAACACGGCATGTACCTGCATTTTTCTATAAATTTGGCCAGGCTTTTTACTATGTGTCTTTGGTCTCCACGCTAGGGAGAAGCTGGAGAAAAAATAATAAAAATGGTAAAAAAGCAGTGCTGGCCTTTGAGTTCTTTGAGTTTGAGTGCAGAGGCCAGTGGGATGGCGAGCTGGTGTAACTTCTTTAACTGTTGAGCAAGACTGTAGAAACACGTTCCGTACTCAGCATTCTAACCCAACTGAACATGTCTGGGAGATGTGAAGCTTCCTCTGTCTACAAATTGGTGCAAACGGTGCAAATAAATGTGGTAACTAATTCTATGGAAGCTGAAGAGTGTTAGAGTATGTCTGGACCTTACTGCCAGCTCTTTTCCTGTAAATGACTCGTAACATCTGTGTTGCACTGCCTTCTGGCATTGAGAGGTTTCCCCCTGTCTCTCTCACTCACTCATGCACACACACACACACACACACACACACACACACACACACACACACACACACACACACACACA
>JAVSBU010102671.1:0-13312 GCA_033118015.1 Loricariichthys derbyi
AATAATACGTATGGAAAAGAAAATGTTTGGAATGATGTTCCAAGTAAAATTATTTCATTAGACTTTATTATTATAAATAATTATTATAATAATGAATTATTTCATTAGAACCAAGGTCCAAACTAACCTGCAGAGCTCTACACTCATTTTGACCACTGGTCACAATGGTGCACTTACTTTCTCAGTTGGTTGCACCCATTTTTTTTGTATTAATCATTGACCATGAATGTTGATTAATCATTTTCATAATGTATTGTTGTAACTGAACCATGGCAGGGATCTACAGTAAGCTTTTTACCAAAGAGCAAAGGTGCTCCTGATTTGAATTTAATTTGAATCTCATTTTAGTTTATTCCTTCAGATTAGGCATAAAAAAATTGTTTAGCAAATGTTGGAAATAGAAAAATAAATGCTCCTTTTTTCAAGGCAGCATGAGGAAACTATCATACCACATGTCACAAGCAGCTTAAATGCATAACAAAGATACATTGAGGGAAGAGTTTGAGCCGTTCTTATTAAAAATATTTAAATAAAAAACACCAGTTAATTAAACAAAAAAAATTACCCAAATTAACTTGTAATAAGTGAAATTTTTATTTTAAAAGTACAGATGTATAAAATTTAATTGCAGGATTATGTTGAATACTTAAAACAATTTTATTACACTGCACCTGTTGTTCTGTCTCAGGTGTTAAACATGTATGTAATTGACTCTGTATTTGCCTTTCGGCTTTATTACCCCTGTGTAAAACGTCTTCTGGTAAACTATAAAATTTGTATTTTGTTATGGAAAATATATTAAAGGATGTATCTTAACAGTTTCAAGAGATAGTATAAACAATTACAGAGTTGAAAGTTTATTCCTTACTATATAATTCCATCAATATGTGGTTCTGCGCTATGAAAAATGCCTTGGGACATCATCAATAGGGTGATGTTTGAAAAGCAGTTTTTGTTCTTTTTGGTCATAAATCGTTAAAACAAATGTCATACAAAGGATGATATTTGAAGGTTCATACGGATTTTTATCCTGGTAAATGATTCAGTAAATAAAGTATCGGCTTTTGAAAATATGTGTTCTGTTCACATAACTGTCTGTCCTAGAGGACGTTCGCACCTGATTTGTAAATAAAAGCTTTAAAATGCATTAAATCGTTCTAAAATCTACATTTAAAATAAGAAATAATTAAAGCAGAAATATTAGCATTTCCTTTTTTTCTTTGAAATGTTTGTTTAAAGTACTTCGAAAGTTACAGATCAAACTGTCTATCCGAGTTTTTCCGTAATGTAACATACATTTTGACCCTTATTTCGACAGGAAAAAGCGGAAAGAGTAAAACTGCGCATGTTTACATCATAATCCGGGTCTTTTTTCTCAGGTAAACCAGATCGTGTCCCAGTTTGCTTTGTTCTCGCGACTGGAGGTAATTATATTCTGTCTGTCTGAATGTAACGTGCCAAAGGTAAGTTACGGCATCTCACATTTGATGTTTTTTTTCTTATTGTATCAATGTAAGAACAGTTTTTCCAACTTTTGTGACTTTTAAACAGTGAGGAGTGATCAGTACAAACAAGGCAATCAGTTATTTATAGTGATGTTACACACACACACACACGCACGCACACGCGCACACACAAACGATATGATAATGAAGCAGTCAATCAAAAAGTTATCTTTTTATTGTTATTTATGATTTGAAAATTCTTGTTTTTATTTTTGTCCCAATGTCCCATCATCTGATGAAGAGCAAATAATGAGTTAATTATATAAATGTTTTTACATGTAGTGTACCATTTATGTGTACTTTGTTTTTTAAACATAGGAAGTAGGCACCTGATAGGTACTGAAGCATACCCAAAGACTCTGTAAAATTGCTAGATTTTTCGCTCAAGTGTGGAACAAAAACATATGACATCATGCACTCAGAAAAAAAATACGACTGCATGTAAATCTTATTTTAAAAAATTTTTTTTTTAAAGATCACAAACACAATCATTTTTTGGTAACAATCCACAGCCCTGAACCATCTATCTTCTACAGATTAGAAGGATCCTAAACATGTTACAGCACAAATAACATAAATCCTGATTTACAATTTAATCACACAGAACAAATCAAAGTTTAAAAAGTAAACTTAACAAAAGTTTCTGTAATACAACCATCAACCTACATATTCGCCATGTCATTTCATTTGGACTGAGTAGATAAACCTTCATCTGGCTGAAATAATAATTAAAAAAAGGTAAAGTGGAGCATCACAGTGTTTTGCCATTTTCTTCCATGCATCTTAAATCACTTTTTAGTAGTCACAGCACATTTAGGTAACTCATTTTAACCAGTTACATATTACAGTTTAATACTTAATATAATCCGAATTCTGCTATGCCTCAACCTTATAGCAGAATGGGCATGAGAGGAAGAGTAAGGGAGCAGTAAAATACAGTATCACTGGCCATCGTCCACATTTTCAAAACAAAATGCAACAAGCATCAAAAATCAAGGAGCAAGAACAATCTACAGGGTCAGGACAATTTAGCAACCACAATAATCCAACAATAAAAAACGCAACGGGACGAATGCAAGCAGGGAACAAAGGAAGCAGAAAACTGCATTAAAGAAGCCTAACAAAATTACGTAACAAGCATTAAATGAGCTTAAGGGGCATTAAATGGGCGCAACAAGAATTAACAAGCAGAACACAGCAATTATGAGCAAGGATCAAAGCGAGTATAAAAGCAAGCAAGGAAGCATCCAAATGGGTAGGAAAACAAACATGCAATAATACCTAAAACAATATTCCAAGCAATTGTCAGTGTGAATTCAAGTGTTAAACTATAAATTAAGAATGTAATCTAATCAGAGTCAACGTCACTGGATATAGTGAACAAATTGTCATTTCACACAAGCCTAATGGAATATCCATTTCTCTCAGCTGGTTCTAATAAACCACACGGTAGCATGCATGAACATCTAACTGCTGTGTGAGTCTCACTTAGCAAGTACTGAACATTCTCACAGCAGGGATAAGAGACACTCCCTGAAGCCAAACACTCATCTCTGATATGAACCTGAAGTGGGTCAGGCCTGGGAAACCCACTGTTTATTGGTCTGTGGCTGTACTGAAGGGAATTTTCAGAACAGCAGTAGCTTTTGAAGTGCTGTCTGACCATCTGTGGAAATACCAGAAAGTGTATGAGCTCTGCCTCAGGGGTCTCAGTATGAAGTTTTTCTAGTGGGAATGTATAACCACTTCCAGATAAGTTTATCATGTAGGAATGCATTTCATTAAATACAAAACTTTAAATGCCAGAAAGTAATACATTTGGAATAGAAAGTACTTGCCATCTCTGGATATTAAAAAAACAACACAGTGTTTTAAGTAAAAACTTACTTATCAAAACTTTTAAACCGACAGAAAAGGGAATTAGATGCATATAGCAGGGAAGCATAATGAAACAAATGCTAAATACTGATTTGAATGTAATACCTACTCAATATCAATGAATAAAGTAACAATAACACACACAAAACAAAAGGAAGTGACCTAATACCCAGATAGAGGCATTTCTTTAATAACAAGCCACGAAGCAGGTGTTCACATGCACAGAAATCAAAATCATTTTGTGCTGGATACTTTTTTCCCCCCACTTGGGGAAAAAACATGGCCTCATGCTGGTGGTGCCAAATTTTAACCCCACCTTCTGTATTCCTCAACAGAATTTGAGACCAAACCATGCTACATTTTGCCAGTCTTCATCTGCCCAGTTTTGGTGAACCTGTGCCTACTGCAGCCTCAGCTTTCTGTTCTTAGCCGACAAAATTTGAAAACAACAAGACCTTCTACTTTTGTAGACTACCTGACTCAAACTGTTATTCAGAGAGGATTTTCTGCTGGAAACCGTTATATGAAATGCATATACGAGTTACTAATCTGGCCATGCTCTGAAAACAGATAACACCAAATTATGTAAAAATAAACACTTGAAATCGTTTAAATTATGGGGCCTGAATCTATAATCTATGAAAGTTTAACTTTTTGAATGGAATTGTGGAATTAATCAACTTTTCCATGATATTCTAATTTTTTTGGAATGGGTTTGTACATCAGTCAAATGATTGGTTATATAAGTTTAAAGTAAACCTGTAGTGACAGTGGATCACTTTAAAGAACCCTCATCACCATCATAACCTTGCACTGTCCCTCTAACCTGCTTTGAAGGCTTACACCCAGGGTCACAGATTGTGAACGTCTGCCTGACCAGTTAGATACCTGATAAAATGCAAGTTAGTGACATCATAATTCCTTCAGGAGTTTAAACTCAGATGCTGTAATGAGGTAGAGATTATTGTGTTCACTGGCCTTCCACTGAGAATAAGTGAGTTCTTAATCTCATAACTGCAGAAAATCAGATTTTGGCAGTAGTTAGTTCAAGAAATATACGTGCACTTAAGTAATCAGATGAATGGGAAATCTCCAGGTTTACAGGACTCAGGCATTAATCATATTTCTACTCTGCAAACAGCCAATAATCTCAACAGAAGGAAGTGACGTAAACTTCAAACTTAATGAAAGCCGTTCACAAACGCTGCATTTAATTCCTGAGGTGCTAGATCCTAGAAGACAAACAAGATATGGAATTAAGCCGTGTTGAAGCAAAGTCTCTAAAAAATAAGCAGACCTGACAATCATTTGATTCTGCTAAACCCCTGGGGTATGTTTGTGTGCGTGTGCAGACCGAGAAAACCAACTAAAATCAGAGTAAGAATGAGAAATTCAGTTACTGAGATACATTTCTTAATCTGATTTCTAGGCCTTAAAGGTACCATTTACTGCTCATATCTACTTAAGCTGAATGGGTAGAGTGGAGTAAATAGTTTTGAATGCCGCTGAACGTTTTGCCGAACGTTTAATTTTGTTTAACCTGTTAAAAGTGGGTAAATCACACTCAAAATCGAGTTGTCACAGAAATTTCCGAATGCAGCCGAAGACATGACATCACATTCTGGAGACAAAACATTCATACTGCAGTGACGCGGGAACAAGGACGCTGCTTTGGTCACGGATAAAGAGGATTCATCTCATGTGGGGAACACAAATTGGTAAAAATTGTAGTGTGACCCATTTCGCAATGAAAATCTGACCCATCGCGAACGCTACGTCACGCACAGACTGATTTCCGATGTCATCAGCTTCTCAGCATGAATTCGGTGAGTGGTCTATTTTATAGCAGCAAATACCATAACATTGACTAGTTCAAGCGAGATTTTATTGCTGTAGCACTTAATTAACCCAATCAGATCGATAACTGACACCCACTCCATGGGACCTTTAATCTGATCTGAGAAATCGAAAAACGTTTTTCACATGACCACTTCAATAATCAGATTAGTAATGCATGTAAATGCACTCTAAATTAGAAACACCTCTGTCATGGGTATGCTAGACCTTCTAAAGTATTACTGCAAACTTCATATGATACCATTAAACAACTAAGCGCATATTAAGCAGTTTGGTGCATAACATTTTTTAATAGGCAGCATTACTTTTGCTAATCAAAGAGGCCGGTAAATTAATTAAGATGTCTTAAGTATATTGAATCTATCCCCTCCATTTGTGTTTTTCACTTGTTTGTAGAACCTAGTGCAGATAATCAGTTTTGTTCCTAAACATATTCATTTACTGTCATCTGCTGGAATGTTGGGAGGATTTTCCATTATAAGAAGAAAAGTGGGACCACCTTATGTTTAACTACAATTACAACAAATGTACCCGACTGTGGCAGCAGTGCCAGTCCTCAGGTGACTTGGCCAGTAATCACAGTAGCTACCTTTAATGACAAATTGACTCCAATCTGATGGAGTAGGTAGCACAAGTTTTGTTAAGGTTTAAACAGTCTAATCAGAATGTTTGTACAAAGTGGAGGCATACAAGAGAAAGAACAAAAGGCTTGATAAACAGTGTTGGGCAATGTGCACGTTATACCATCAGGAATTCAATTTCCCAATGACAGTACTTAACAGCTATGCCTCAACTTTTATATTCACTTTCGGTTTGACTGCCCGTTTTAATTCTACTGCTTTATGTTTCTACTTGGCAACTATTTTAGTTGTTAAACGTGCATTTACTTTGATATCCTTGGAATAAGTGAAAAAAACAAACCAGCCAAATAAAACACGAAAGTCCTTGTCATATAGTGAGTTCCATGAGGAAGATGCTGTTATTCCCCCTGATTGTATTACACACTGCTTTGTGTGAGAAGCTGTTGAACAGGTACATTTTTAGATTTTTAACACAGTTTCAGTTTGAAATGCTATATGGAACACTAGTGTTCCCAGTATTTACCATACATGCATTTATGTACCATCAACATGATTTTTTTCTTTACTGATTAAAATGGGTACAATCTTATTATAGAGGAAGGTACAACTTTGTCTTTAATAAAACTTTTCTGTACCAGAAACTACACTGTTACATCTGTCATTACCGTTGTGCTACAACAGCTAACGTATCTGGCAAGGTAGGGCCAATATATGGGTTAAGCAGGTTAATTACCTTAATAGTTTGCTTGTTTGTTTGTTTATTTGACATCACATCCACACATTTGGTGCTATTCATGACAAGAACAAGGTTACACTCATACACACTCTTCATCAGTAAACGTTCAATATCAAACATTGTCATGGACAATTTAGTGTCTCCCTGTTTACCTAATTTGTGTCTTTTGACTGTGGAAGGAAACTGGATCAGAGACTCCAGAGGACATGCAGACTCCACACGGAAAGGACTAAGCCCGCTCCACCTGGTATCAAACCCAGGAACTTTTATGGTGCTTCTCACTGAGCCATTGTGCCATCTGAATACCTAAGTAGTAAGCATAATCCTCACAAACCATTAACGTATACACAGCACATTCCTGTAGAGCAATCTGTTGGGCCACGATACAGTAAGCTCACAATTTGACTGCAATTATGAAGTTGAAATGATACCAATTAATGTCCAATAATGTTACTAAGATTAGAGGTTTAAAATTGTAGGCAGTGACTAGAGCTGTTGTCTACGCAATACAGCAACGTAATTTAACAATATAAATACAGCGCAACAAATTAACGTAGTTTAGTAATGCCTTTTCAAACTATTGTTAATAAAGTGCACTTCAACAAAATGTAAATATCAACACCACGTTGTAGGTCTTCAGAAATAATATCATTAATAATATTAAAAAATAGCGAATGTCCTGATCTGATCACGTGATCGAAATCGGATGTTGCATCCTGATCAGGGATCAGATACACTGTATATTTTATTCCCATTTGATCAGCGATATATATTTCAAGCTTATTATTACAGATAAATACCCTAGTAGAAGTCTCTCATCTCCATATAAATGCATGAGCAGATCACAACATTTTATTGCTGTAAAGCTCAGCAGAATACAGCACCAGTCTGAGCAGGTGACACACAAAAACGTACATCTCCACACAGCAGACTTTACAATCGATAAGAATAACATTGCAATAGCCAGCTGCATTATGTGCAAGCGTGGCATTTTGAGAAGGAGTAAGGACAAAGCTGCGTTTAATACAACAAACCTCATTAGGTATCTCAAAAACAAACACCTGCAATAATACACAGAGTTTATTCCCCTCTATGGCTGAACTTGCAGTTCTGTAGAGAGTGAGAGGCTCTTTAGTTCTGTTTCAAATACCTTTGATGAGAATGTGACCCGCTACGGCGAAACCCGGCATATGTCGCAAACTGTACTTTCGAGCTATAGCCTGTTAAACTATGGGAAGTGACGAAAACGCACCCCCAGATCAATTTTGAGATTTTGAGAGAAATTGCAAGCTTATACCATAATCTATCCATCAAATCCATTTAAACAATAAAACAATATTCTTAAACACTCAAATTAATTTTTTTTACAATCTGGTTTGGGTAAAATAGGAAATAGCGAAAATCCACTCCACTTTCACCAGCTCTGAGCACGTGCATGGTATAATCCAATGCCCATATTTTGATGGAGACGTCTACGTCCTTTCTTCTTGCTCTTTTTTAAAGAGGGGGTCCCCAATGATATCATTTTCCTCCATTAAACTGAGAATTTATGAAGCCCCTTCAGCATAAACAATCCCAAGGTTGTTGCTAGGCATCAGCAGAGACGGGCGCTCTGATTGGTTGAGAGGCATGGGAGGGGTACAGATTAGTAAGGACCACTGGACATTGATCCACTGCAAGTTATTGATTTGACTCAATGTTCATCTATCAGGAATTACAATCACTTAAACACAGTGCATTATACTTTGTGACCCAGTGCAGCAAAACACTGAAACAACTGAAATCTAATTCCTCCATGGTTGTCCTCTTGTGGACATGGTGGACAACCATGGCAAAGAAAGTATTCAACTCAATTTTAATAAGTAACTTTTTGTGAACAAATGAAATAATGCCTAAAATTAAGTGAAAACTAGCCACAGAATGTTCTCAGAAACACTGCCCAGAAATGCATGTGAGGTTGTATTTTTCAAAATTTTTATGGGGGAGGACCTCCAGAACCCCTGTCAGTGGTCTGCCTCGTGCCTTTGCCGTTCGGCTAGAGGGCTTCACACCACTGTTTTGGTCCATGAGCAAGGCTATGGCTCTTAATCCAGAATTTCTTGCATTACAATACGATCAGTCGCACTGAATGAGACCATCTTCTAAATGACTAAATGTAAAAGCATCAATCATGTCTTTCCTGTGCTTAATCGTTTTACCACACAGTGCTTCTTTTCACCACTGCACCCATGTGAGATGGTCATGCTAGACCCAAATATCAGTGTAATCACGACAATGCTTCATTTTGGTTTAATTGAACAAGCTCATTGTGTTTCCACTATGCAGGCCAGGAATCATTTTTGTACATTCAAATCATTTCCACTCTCCTCCTCGTTTCCTGGTGCAGGATTAAACTGAATATAACCTCTGGTATTCACCGATGAAAATGCATTAGCTGGCATAAAAAACAAAATCCATCTCCACCAAGACACATGCCTTCTCCACCGCAACATATGCTGCTCGGTCAAAGAAAGGTCACACACTAATATTTCATTGGACCACCTTTAAATTTGATTACGGCATGCACTCGCTGTGGCATCGTTGCTACAAGCTTCTGCAATGTTACAACATTTATTTCTGTCCAGAGTTGCATTAATTTTCTTGTATTCATGTTGGGAGATCTGGAGATTTCATTGTTGTTATGCCACACCAGAAGCAACAGTGAATGGTCGGTCAGTGAGGTTTTGTCACTAGGTGAGCCATCGTCGTCTTTCGGCTTTTCCCTTTTCAGGGGTCTCCACAGCGAGACACCCTCCTACATCTCACTCTGTCCTCTGCATCCTCTGTCCTCACACCAACTACTTCCATGTCCTCTCTAACTGCATCCATATATCTCCTCTTTTACCTTCCTCTTCATTTTTTTTCCAGGTAACTGCATTCCTAACATCCTTCTACCAATATACCCACTGTCCATAAGACACTGTAATTAGACACAAGCTAGAAGTAACAAAGTTCTCTGATTAAACTGCATTAAAAATAAATAATCACCTTGTGTGTGTAAATAATCCAAATTTAATTTCTTACTGCACAACCAATATAGCATCGTCGGTAAGAGGTCAAGCTTAACGCCAGTTGCAGAGCCAAATCTGCAAGATCAAATGTATCAGCATTATTGACTGTGCAGACTTTACCCCAACATGTAGCTTAATTCAACACATTACAGTGAACTATGAAATCACTGGCCAGTAGCACACAAACTGCTATCTAAGAGACATAAATAACTGCAGAGAATACACACATCTAAGAATGATGCATGATTTACGTGGAGCCCCAAGCAGCCGTCGAATGCCAGGAATGTCTGGAGGACCTGATCCATATAAATCTTTCACCATGCCTGCCTAAAATATATGGATATAGGCTACCATGTGTAGGAGGAACGGATGTAAAAAGATAAGAAAATCCATACCGTGCACTTTTCAGCTCAATGTTTTAGTCAGCACCTTATTTTGAGTTGGTGAATGGGGTGCTTCATCAATGACTAAACTCTGCATTTGCATCAAGGCCAGTAGAGTAGCTTGAGCAGGTCAGTGACCCAACATTCCCAGTTACTAATCAATCATTGCACCTGTGATAACATCCAGCATTTTGGAAATTACTGTCAATTAGTCATGCAGCATGAACTACTCAGCAACTAGTTTCAGGCAAAGTAGTCAGTGAGAGAAGGTTCAAGAATGAAGATCCAAACTATGAGGGAGTATTAGATAGTGTATGCATCATTATCACATGAAATAGGTTATATAGAGAAGTCTAAGAAATATACCTATTATACTTCCAACTGTGTCCGCACTCATAAACAAACACGATTGGCTGACATGTCCATACACACACAAACTGAATGCTGAATTGAAGTTAGTAAAAGTGTTGTTCATGTTTGTGGCAGTGCACATGTTAAATGTGACTGCCATAGAATCAGTTATATCAGGGCTTTCAAATTGTTTTGGAGTAGCAGGGGGCATGCCATAGTAGCAGACACCTTATAAGTTATGACTGACACCTAGCAGGAAATATATGAATTACGCTACTTAAATTAAAAAGTAGACGGCGCAGAATGGTGGGGTAGGTGGAAAATGCGCCTGGCACTGGCCTCATTTGTAAGCCCTGTATGAGATTAATCAGACGATCACCAATACGGTTAACCACGTTGTAAACCAGACGATTTTGACCAATCGATCGGTGCCTCTCTACTATAATCACAAATCATGAGGCTAAAGGCAACCAGAAAGTTGGACAGAGTAAGCTGCACATTTAATTTCACACGAGAGTATACTAAACTGACAGACAATTGTTTACTTCCTACATAGAGCAGCAGCATGAAGCCACGACAGAAACGTGAAGAGAAATCTCAGCACTATGAAAATTAGTATGGCATGTAATGTTCCAAATTCCAGTGGTTTGCTCCCATAGATGCCACAGACCAGTTGTATAGCATGAGTGTATCAGGATCTTCTCCCTGCCCACTTTGGCTTTGTCAATAGTCTTCAGAGCATAGCCAAAAGTAAAATATCTCAATCAGCCATAATAGGGCAGTCTCAGAGCAGATATTATCTGGATGGTGGATCATTTTTAGCACTGCAGCAACACTGATGTGGTGGTGGCATGATAGTGTATATTGTGCTAATACAAACTGATCCGACATATCTGTGTTGCTGTGACGACCCCTGAAAAGGGAAAAGCCAAAGGAAGATAATGATCTGTGCTGGAGTTTAACAACTCAGTGTCATTGCTGGACTAAAAACGGTTCACCAGCCAAAATTCAACCAGAAGCATCCTGTGACCACTGATGAAGGATTAGTGGATGATGAACACAAAGTGCAACAACAGGTAATCTACTGTCATTAACTTTAAATCTATAAGTCGGACCAACAATGGAATAGAGCACACAGTGAGTGGGCAGTATTTAAAAACTCCAGCAGCACTGCTGTGTCTGAGACACTCATACCAGCGCAATGCATTAAGATGCCAACATCATGTCAGTGTCACTGCAGTGCTGAGAAAGATCCACTAAACAAATACAGTAGTACCTCGTTTATCGCGGGAGATACGTGCCAGAATCACCCGCGATAACCGAAAATCTGCGAAATAGAAACTGTATATATATTTAATTATTTATACACTATATTAAGGCTTTATAAACCCCTAACCACAGCTGAACTCAATTAGGCGTGCATCAGCGCCGTGCCACTAGGTGGCAATAAAGACCCGCTAATCGCGGCGGCTAAAGATCCAGAAGCAGCTCCACTCTTTACATCAGTGGTCTGGTTAAATGATAACACAGCTAATAACAACACTGTAATACCTAATAATTAGTTAATATTTGTAATACATTTTTATACATTTTGGGATTTTTTTCCATGTAAAAATTCATAAAATATATATTTTTCCGCCGATCGAATTCGGTAGAAAACCCATTATTTTTCCCATTAATATCTTATAAAAACCCGCAATAGCTGAAGCACGAAGCAGCAAGGTATAACTGTAGTACCTGATCTGTGGTGGTCAGTCGTTCTAATCATTAGAGAACAGGGTGAAAGGAGGAATAAAATAATGCAGAGCAACAGCAGGACTACAGTCTCTAATTGCTGGGTTTAATGTCTATTTGCATTACATAACGTTCTCTAGTGTGGCATACAGAACTAAGTGGCCCGTTTCTCACTAGGTGACGCATATTCAAGTGACTCACAGCTCACCAGGCATGAATTCAGAATGGAGTCTTTCATTGTGAATATAGACTTGTCTCTTTGTAATTTGAATGCAACATTAAGTGACATCTTAGGTTTAGGGGAGAACACTCACATACTATTAAGCAGCAGTGGTATTCATAACTATAATACTGATTGTTCTCCTTTTTAATGTTATTTCATTTTGGTCCAATAAATTGTATAATACTTTTAATCTACATTCACCAGCTACTTCATTAGACCTGTTCAACTTCTCATTAACTCAAATAACAAATAAGGCAATCAGATGGAAAAACTCAATGCATTTAGACTGCTGATCTATTGGGATTTTCACACACAGCCATTTCTAGAGTTTACTGGGAATGGTCTGAAAAAGAGAAACCATCCAGTGAGCAACAGTTCACTGGGTGAAAATGCCTTGTTGAGGCCAGAGGACAATGACCAGACTGCCTCAAGCTGATAGAAAAGAAACAGCACAACATGCCAAACTTTGAAGCAGATGGAATACTGCAGCAGAAGACGACACCACGTTCCACTCCTATCAGTTAAGAACAGACTGAGGCTACAATTCACACAGGCTCACCAAAATGGGACAGAAGATTGAACATCAAGGAACATCATATCAACATTACAAAACAAACAAAACAGTTTTGGTAGGGAAGTGCCTGGGCAGAAACTGTTTGATACCCCTGAGCAAGGAACAAATTAAAAGATAATGGAAATACAGACATTGCCATACCTGCATACTCAAAAATTGATTTTAAACTGATAAATCTGACTAAATCCTCTTTCGGCTTTTCCCTTTTCAGGGGTCACCACAGCGAATCATCCTCCATCTCACTGTGCTCTGCATCCTCTGTCTTCACATGTCCTCTCTAACTGCTATCCGAACCATCTCAGTCTGGCCTCTGTAACTTTATCTCCTAGTTGTTTAACCTGCTTGTAACTCTGATGATCTCATTACTAACTTTATCCATCCTTGTCACTCCCAAGGAGAACCTCAACATCTTTAGCTCTGCCACTTCCAGTTCTTTCTCC
>JAVSBU010102775.1:0-13312 GCA_033118015.1 Loricariichthys derbyi
CTCACTTTTTCTCTGGGAGGTGATCCCTTGACTTGGCCATTGAAAGCATGACATCAAAGATGCTTTTTTTTTGCTGGCCGTTCTGAATCCAAGTTAGTAGATGCACGTTCCCCTAACCAAATCATCAGGTATTTCAAACCGAATGACCAAATGAGTGGAGTTGACATCTCAACTTCGGTTACCATGGCTGAGTCGTTTTCCGCCATTTCAACATTGCAGACTGGGATGTCAGCCACACCATCTATTCGTTCAACAATATCTGATATTTTTTCATCACTATGGCACCGTATAATACATTTTTTTATTTCACAATAATACAATTTTTAATTTTTAATTTTTATTTCTTTACACCGACATGAATATAAACCCTGTCGTCCGCCATCTCACGCGCTCTGAAGACAGTAGTCTCGCGCGCTCTGATCATTCGAGAGTACATCTGACCGTACTTTTGAAAGGCGGATTATCATATGATGAGCACAAGACTTCAGTTCTAGCAGGAACTACTACATGTATTACTATATTGCACTAGAAAGGCACATATTATGCGACCAGCGGGAAAAAAAACACAAGTAAAAAAGTACAGGTCGGAACTTTTTTCTTTTTTTTCAATTTTGCATTTTTCATGGTCA
This sequence comes from Loricariichthys derbyi, assembly GCA_033118015.1. NCBI lineage: Eukaryota > Metazoa > Chordata > Actinopteri > Siluriformes > Loricariidae > Loricariichthys > Loricariichthys derbyi. The sequence goes on from JAVSBU010102775.1 coordinate 630, forward strand.
ACAATTCTGTAATCCAACAAATAAAATAAGCGTGGCCTTATGATATCCTCGCACCTCACTTAGGAGTAAAAAGCAACCTCTAAGCTTGAGAGAAACAGTGATTTGATTGATAATGTTTTATACATTGATATCAGCTGATATGATCAGAATTCAGAATTCATCAACTTTAAAAGCCCTTCATGGTCTCACCTCTAAATACCTCAGAGATTTCTTTCATTCAGACTGTCCCACTTGCTCCCTCTGATCTCTGAGGGACAAGACTCTTAGTGGATGGCAAGACTTTTAATGCCACTGCACCAAAACTTTCTCTCTACCACAGTCTTTGTGACTGCTCTACCCTCTCTTCTTAAACTTAAAACCTTCATCTTTGATGAGTCTTGGATTCATGAAAAATGCTGTAACTCAACTGAATTTAATATTATTATTATTATTATTATTATTAATAATAATAATAATAAATCAAAGTTAATCAGAACAAAAAAGAGGCTTTAAGAGTCTCTGGACTGTGTAGTCAGAGCAGATGTTGAGAGGACTTTGTACTCTCATAAAGCAGAGACTTGAGTGGAGAAATAACAAAGCTTAAAAATCCAGATACTGCTAGCTTTTTAAACAAGCAACTTTACCAGCAGCTACAGGTATAAAGCATTCCCTTATATTTATATATGTGCAATATGTACTTTTAGCTTTCTAAAAACAATGAACAGTTCTTTCATAGTTTTATGTTCAGGTTTGTAGAGAACAAAACCACTTAAACCTCAAAAATTGTTTTACTGTCTGGTACAAAGGTTTGATCCAATTTGAATATGGTTAACAGTGTACAGTGAATTCAAGTATTATGGAACTTCAAGTTCTATTGCATGAAAGAAAAAAGCTGATATTCAGACAGAATTGCTTCTTACTGGAGTCTAAGAGTAAATACTTCTTGTAATAGTTTTATTCATATTTACATATAGATTCCTCCTCAAATGTTGCAACCGTCACACCACTTGTTAAAAGCCCGTTCACTTAAATATAGGAGGATACAGTATACAAAAATAGCGATTCTCTTTTGGGTAACACTTCATTTCTCATCCACCTAAGTTCCCCTAGGTGAGTGTTTATGCTGCGAATTTGCCAGTCTTTGGAAGCATGGCCAACAGAGAGCAAAAGCACATGGCTGGGGGTCAGATACTGGAAACTACTTAACATAACTGTTTTATGACACACTATTTTATAAGAGAGCCGTTTAAAGACCGGAAAGGAATGAACAAAACGTCACCTAAATGCAGCAGGCTGGTTAACTGATAAAATAACGCTGCTGAGCTGACTAGAAATTGCTGATTTAAATTATTAAAAATATGAATGATGACTGCTCCTGTTATTGGGCTGTTCTGCTGTGTATTGACTCCCAAATTCAACAATTTCTTTCCAAATTTCTTTCTTATGCACTACGCAGTTAACCTGTTTACATCTAGATTTACTTCTACGCTTTTTGCTAAAACAATCTACAACAGACAATAAAGCCTCTGCTTCAGTGCAGCAGAAGGTTTTCTTTGGTAGTTGCTGTAATTTCTGAGGACATTTTGAACATGACAGAGAAGTCAAGACTGTTGACTGGTTTCACAAATGCAAAATGCCCAACAAACAAAACTACTCAAGAGACATGACCCACCTGAGCTCAGCCGTGCAGGTGGAAAAGTGAGTGGAAGTAACTCTGTGGATGCGGCACCATGTCCCACCTTTTTCGCAAAACAGCTGTATCCGTATGAATCTGAGATGTGTGACGAGCATCAAATGAACTCCAGTGCATTTTGTGATCAAAAGGCCGATCGTAAAATGGTTTGAGGACAGGTAGGGGTTCAATAGAGGGGCTGTATATCCCCGTAGATGCTCCATCAAAAGGATACAGAAAAAGCATTCCATTAACACTTGTGTTAATGTGGTCAAGATACATCTCCACCAAATGTGGTTGAGGCAAACCAATCACAATGCCTCTTGTCCGTGTTTACACCTGTTGTTTCAAGCGAAATGATCGTGTGAAATACAAACATGACATAACCAGCAAAAACGTACTTTAATGGAAGGTATAAGCAGGCTCAGCTGAACACCAGCTGGGGTACCATTCTAAAGATGGGTCACTTTGTGAATATTTCAGATGGCGTTATCTTTCATAAAAGGTCTTGTTGTGTGGTTCTACATAGGAATTTCAAATATTATGACAAAGAGCTAATCTGAAGAACAATTTAGGGTGCAAGTTAGAAGATTTTTAAGAGTGTATGGTGAATACGCATATTACAAGTCTTCACATTACCTTGGTTAAAGCAGAAGAAATCAAGACGCTAATTCTCATTTACAGTTACTGGTGTCTTCTTTCTATGGAGAAATACTAGTAATAAAAGCTTAATACTTACACAGTGTCTTTCTCAAACTCAGTGTGCCTTTAACATCAAGTAACATAGGTGAAATAAGTAATTGCATTAAAAACTGACTAGCAGAATAGCTTTGTCTCCACATATTTTGCTTGATGTACCATGAATCCACTAGTGAACAGTGAAACCCAGTGTTCCAGCGATATGATTCAGCGACTCTGGTGTACCAGTGAGAAAATGGGTTCCTCAGGGATTCTGTGGATGTTTTTAGATTGAGGTGCCTCAAAATGGCTTTTGTCTGAGGATGATACTCAAGGGTTTGTCCCTGAGAGGAAAGTGAAAAGCCCTTTAGCATGCAAGGTGGAACAAAATTAATTTAATATAGGATTTCAGGCCATTTGGCTTAAGTCAAAACCAGTAGGTAATTGGGAATTGGAGTTGTGGCTTACTGGTGAGTTTTATAAATGGTTAAATATATATCCATGGCTTCTGAGTCATTTCAGATTGGAAGTGATTAGAAGAGCTCCTGTTCTGATGAACATCAACCACCAACACGAGACCCATAACTCAGATGAAACCTGGAACAATCCAAAGCCACTTAGAATTATGGAATGAAAAGAAGAAAACAGCATGTTTTACCTTCGAGCAATACGAGGATGGAGAGAGTCCAGAGCCGCAGCATGGTGGATAAACACCAGGACAAAACTTCCGTCCAGAAAAATGCAAACAGAAGCCAAAAATAAAAGTCAAAGACGATGTGAAGCTTCTTCTCACATCATCCTCACAGCTTCACTCTTATACTGCACCGTTAAACTTCCCATCCTTCAGTCCAAAATCCTCTACAGACACCAAATAGAAGATAAATAAACAACAAATCATCTATTTAACACTATTTCAGGCTATAAAACTCAGTATAACCAGTGTAATCCGGACCGACGGTTAAGAAATAAAATCCGTTAAGACCGTTAGCGCACGCGACACTTTCAAATATTCAAATTTCTGAGGTAAATTAGAAGGCGCTGAATATCCACAGGCATCGCTGCCCATCAGGGTCGTCCCCTCAAGCTTCGTCTTTTCTTTCTATTTTCTGTATTATGTCATGTTTTGTGGAAGTTTAAACGCCGTTTTCCCCACCGTTCACGCACTCGCAGCCCGCACACGGCGCGAACATCGCTCGCTTCCACGGCTCGAGCGCCGGGCGACTCGTGAAGGAACCGCTTCTATCCATTGAACGATTCTTTTAAAGTGAACCGATTCCACACAGAATGATTCGATTCTCTGGCAGGGGAGAAATGAAGCAGCAAGTGAAACAAGTGTTTGTTGTTTATTTAATGTTTCTTATTGATTTATTCTTTTATGTATTTACATGCTTGTATATTTTATTATGTTTTATCATGCAGTGATAATAAAATTAATTTTATATAAAATAGATTGTAATTCATTTTCTTATATCCAGGTTAGGGTCCCGAGAGGATGCCTAGATGGCAGCACAGGGTGCAAGACTGGAATAACCCTAGACAGGGCGCCAATCATACACTCACACACACACTAGAAAGAGTCTGGGATCATGATCAAGCTTTGGATGCTGGAACTGTGAGGTGACCATGAATTTTGCACGTTTCGGCGTTTGTCCCGTGTCGATATCTCGAAAACTGCGGCCAAAATAGCGCGCCGAAAAACGGCTGAATAATAATAAAAGAGTGGAAGAATAAAAATAACTAGAGAGGTGCATTTCCTGCAGAAAATGTGAGTGGGATTGCCACGATGCAAGTGCTGGGACAAGGTGCTCCCCGGTCCATGCATGCCGATTTTCCGGTTTCTAGCTCAAAAAGTGTCCTAGTTACAGCCGTCAGTGAGCGGCAGTAATGTTAAGTCAATGGGAATTTTTTTTCGCGCTATCTGTATACAAGCACACTTCTCGCAAGAATTCTGCACGTTTCGGTGTTTGGCCCGTGTCGATATCTCAAAAACTGCAGCCGAAATAGCGCGCCGAAAAATGGCTGAATAATAAAGTGGAAGAATAAAAGAGTGGAAAAATAAGACCTTCGGATAACAATACTGTGATTGCCTTAGAGGCAATCACACTAACTAGAGAGGTGCATTTCCTGCAGAAAATGTGAGTGCGATTGCCATGATTGTGCAAAATACGTGAAAAAACCTAAAATCGTGCAAAAAAGCGCAATTGTGCGTAAAATTCTGCAAGAAACGCAAAAACGCGCAAGTACAGGCAAAAACAAGCAAAAAACACACGAAAACACGCAAAAACACCAAAAAAATTGCAAATACGGGCAAAAACGCACAAACCCACACAAAACACAGAAAAACGTGTAAAAGCACGTAAAACAGGCAAAACGTGCAAAAACATACAAAAACGTGCAAAAAACGCGCGGAAAAACGCAAAATCGGGAAAAAACGAACAAAACAGCAGAAAACACGCAAAAATGGGCAAAACTTGAAAAAACACCCAAAACGTGCAAAAATGCGTAAAACGTGCGAAAACATGGAACGGTAACCACTGCACCGCCGTGCCATCCCTACGTGCATGCGTTTCATACAATACTTACGGTTGTATGAAATAGCCTAGGTTTTTAATTATAGGTTAAGGGTCTTGCTAAAGAACCAAACAGTGGCAACCTGACAGAGGTGAGATTTTAACCCTGAAACTTCTGGTACAGAGTCCAGTGCCTTAACCACTAGGCTACCACAGTCCACAGTAAGAGCACTTTGGAAACACCAACTAACCTAACATATCATTGGAATGTGGGAGGAAACCAGAGTACCCAGAGTAAACCCACACAGACACGGGGAGGACATGCAAACTCCACACAGGTGGAGCCCAGATTCGGGATCGAAACGTGGATCTCAGACCTGTGAGGTGACGATGCTAACCACCGCACCACCGTGCCACCCCTACCTAAATTATTAATTATTGTTACTGTGTTATATAATTAAACAATAATGAATCTAAACACGTGATATATTTTGTTCAATGACTCCAAGTTCATTTGGTATTACATTTATATTATATATTTGAACATTACTGCTTTATTTAGCTTGATACCTTTGCCTGTATTTTTATTTTCAGCAAATCTCACCTAAATGTTTGTATCCTGTAATAAGCTAGGTTACTATTAATCATGAAAATAAAAAATTAATATTTATTATCTTTATAGTAAAAGAGATTGTTATCAGCAATTAAAACAGATGGTCAGGTCATAAAACAAGGAGAAATCATTATCCTCAAATGAACCTACATAGCATTACTGCAATATTTCAATATAAGTGGGGAATCAAAGGAATCAGAGCTTAGATGATTCACCACGATTCATTTGAATGTGCTTGTTTGAAAGAGCCGAATCAGTCAAGTGAGTCGTAGCATATCGTCAGTAGTCTGCACATGTAAATGCCTTCTGCCAATCATCCATCATTAGCAATACAGCTACTTAGCATAGTTAGCAAAGAGACAACAGAGACATGAGCTTCCTGAAACAAATATAAACAACCCACATTAAGGCAACAATGAGATTTAAGAGCTTTAGTCTAATCCCAAACACAGTTAGTCAGATAAAATCTCTGAGGTGCCTTGGGTCTGTTTCGTCTGACAAGGCTAAATATGCGGTGGAAGGTTGTCGCCTCAAACCCTGTGTAACTCTCACCGAAATCACCCACTTACTTCAAATCACATGTTTAGTAATGTTAAGAAAAATGTTTTTTAAACACCCAGAATTCATCTTAGGACTCACATTGAAACAATGGTAATTTGTCTGTTAAGCTTTCTTAATGTAGCTTGGAATTGATCGTGTCAGAGAATCCGGCAAAACTGTTTTTGCCAATGCACATCTCAAAAATACACTGCCTGGCGAAAAAAGGTCACCACCTGTGATTTGGGGCTATGATCTGGGCTTGCTGCTGCAGTTCTAGGTCAGGTCCAAAGAATGAGGTCAGCTGATACCTGAATATACTGAACCACCAGGTTATTCCATCAATGGATTGTTTCTTCCCTGATGGGACAGCCATATTCCAAGATTCATCAGGCTCAAATTGTGAGAGAGTGGTTCAAGGAGCATGAAACATCATTGTCACACATGGATTGGCCACCACAAAGTCCAGACCTGAATCCCATTGAAAATCTTTGGAATGTGCTGGAGAAGGCAGTGGGTCCAAACTTCCCATCATCAATACAAGATCTTGGGGGAAATGAATGCAGTTCTGGACATAAACGAATGTTGTGACATTGCAGAAGCTTGTGGAAATGATGGTGTAATCAAAGGTAAAGGTGGTCCAACCAAATATTAGACTGTGTGACCTTTTTTGGTAGTGTATGTCTATATTTGTAATCTAAAATTTGAATATGGGGGTTTTTGGATACCTTTGATGGTGATGTAAAAGCGTCTGTATCCCATTCTACAAACATTGAGTGGTGTCTGTAACTCAGGAGCTTCTGGAAAGCTGGAAATGTAGGAACACAACTGGATAGTATTACCTCACTTTGGAGGTACTCATTTAGTGATTATACTTTTGTAATTATAGTTAGTGAACAGTAATTTTGTTGTTGCCCTCTCAAAGATGACATCTTAGTAACACCTCTGATAATATCTAGTGGCCAGTCCTAAATTAATATGTATAAAATACATAGTGCACTACTTAAGAGTGTAGATGGCTCTGAGATTCTACCTGCCTTGGGAGTTATGCAATTTACATATTGAACAGGGGCATGAAGGGCTTGGGCATTGCCCAACATTGATAGAAGAGTGGAGCTAAGATCTGTATTTGCAACCTCTTGATTAGTGGTCCATAGCTTTAATTAATAAGCAATACTCATATAGTGTGAACTCCTTAGTAGTTGATTCATGTTATAGTTCTAGCTGGCTGGTTGAGTCCTAAATTACATACTGTAATAGACATCCTCATCCCAAGGGATTAAAGTTTAAGGCTCTTACTCAAGATAATGGAGTCATAACTGACAAATACATTACTATGGAAACAATATGTTCATGCAGTGGAACAATTTACTTTGTGTCAGATAATACAAGTTAATATAACAGATTTGGCAGGTTTTAATAATGTATGTAAATACAAAATTAAAACAATGTGGTTGGTTATTAGTTTTGATTTTATATGTCTTTCTCCACTCAATCAAATCAAAGCTCATAATAATAAATGCAATAACAATAGACTAGATCTTACTTAATGTGCCGTTTTTACCATTCGGGGACTCTGTAAAAAATGAGCAATAAGAATATACAATAACCAGAATATAAAACAGAATAAAACATTCAGTTTAGCATGAAGGTGGCTTTAAGTAACACAAAAAAGCCCAGAAGGTGAGAAATCAGAGCAATCATAAACGTTGTTGACATATCGTCCTCTCATCCAGGGTACTCTCCAGCCTGGAAATAACTGCCCTGGGGTGCCATTGCTATCCCAGAATCTTAATGAGTTTATCACTGATCTCAAACGGCAACAAAATGCAGATGACAAATTCTCCTTCACTATCCCCAGTATTGCCAGATTGATTTGGTTCCCATCCAGCTGATCTTAAATGCTCATGGTATGCTATAATTGTGTTAATTTTTCATAATTACTATGGTTTTAATTATTGTAGCCAATTTTTATGAGTAAAACAACATCATGTTGCTGGAAGCTGTCAATTTAATCTGTGAAAACTTTCCTTGATTGATAAACATATAATCAATTTGAGACCTATGAAGATAAAGTGTTCATTATAGTTAAGACTTCTCTCAGTCAGCCTCACCTTACACCATCTGTGTGACCAGTAAATGGTAAGTCTGCTGTGTTTTCTGCCTTACCTGGTGAGTAAAGTTATTGTTTAACATCTAACAGAACATTGCTGCCTACTTAGGCTGCCTACTGGTGATAAAACTGGAATAACTCAATTTTAACAATAACTAACTACATATTCTGTTTGCTCTCATCTCAGAATGCAGCATCCCCATCCTCCGACTGACTGAGCATGCCATGCCATCAAAACTTTCCTGTAATACACAAGATTCTACAGTAACTCTGCGAACTGTACTAAATGCTGATATGCATATTTTTACACAATTTTATTTTATATTTTATCCATTAACTTTAATATGACATAGTTTTATGTTGTCTTTTTTGTTTTTATGGTCTCGCTATTAATATTTATTTAGCTTCTGGTTATATAAACTATTACTATAAAATCATTCATTAAATAAGATAGATAAGCCATTGAAACAGGCTGAGTCACGTTTTGACTCTCAGTCTTCCCAAAGTTTATTCTTTAAAATGTTTAAGGAGTTTTTCCTTGCCACTGCCAACCTAGGCTTTCTCAATTTGACCTTGGCCTTAGATAACAGAAGAAATCTGATAACAATTCATTCATTCATTGTCTTATCAGCTTAATCCTACTAAGGGTCATGGGAAAGCTGGTGCCTATCCAGCGATACAGGGCACAAGGCAAGAACAACCGTAGACAAGCCGCTAGTCCATCATAGGGAAAATCCACTCATACACACACTCACACACACTAGGGGCACTTTGGAAACACCAGTTAACCTGACACGCATGTCTTTGGAATCTGGCAAGGAACCAAAGAACCCAGAGCAAACCTATGCAGATACAAGGAGAACAGGCAAACTCCACACAGTTTGCGCTCAGGGTTGAACTTGGGATCTCAAAGCTGTGAGGTGATAGTGCTCTGCTAATAACTGTGTTGAACTTTGTTGAAAGCAAAAGGCTTTCTCAGTAAAATACAGCAATATCATATATTTTAGCCTGTATCCTGAAGAAGCAAGGCAACCAAACATGTAATGTCAAGCAAGGGGGTGCCCCAATTAAATGTATGACACTCCTTTTGTAGTTAGTTATATTAGTTTTCTAGAATGTGTTATGAAACCAAAAAAGTTGTAAAAGAAAAATCTGAGTGTCAGTAAAGAACAGGTTTAAAATATGCATATGATTATATTTAATTTAGTAGTGTTATATAAGTAGGTTATAATGTGATTAATGAGGCTGTAATTTACTCATAATGTAACAACAATGACCCCCGTGGATGGTGTGTACTTGAAATGCACTGGTCTATATCATGTACTGAAAGCTCTCTGGAGAAAGGACAGAGCATTAATGTTAACATTATTAAAAATGTTTGTTGTTGTTGAATGATGTTAACCACCACAGACTCTCCATATGTGTTTTCTTCATTCTAAATAAAAATAGACAAAAGTTACTTTTTTTAGGTAATGTATTTTTATCTGCATATGTACTAGAATAATGCTTAATGCACAAATGTATGATGTTTGACTCCATTTCCAATTAAGCAATTAGCAGTAGCCTGCTGTGGAAGGGGGAAAATGATCAAAAGGGAGCTACGTAGGATGACGAAGCTACTGAGCTGTTTCCGGTGCTCATCGTCTTGACCTTTTTATTGGTTATTTTGCTGTATATTTTCTTATGATACAAGTGAATATAAATCAAATTTATGGATTTTTAAAATAACCTATCCTCCCTCAGCCACAGCCTTCGCGAGCTTTAAAAGCCCTCTCCAGTGCTCATATCTACTTAAGCTGAATGGGTAGAGTCGAGTAAATAGTGTTGAATGCCACTGAACGTTTTGCCAATTTATTTTTGTTTAACCTGTTAAAAGTCGGTAAATCATGCTCAAAATAGAACTGTCACAGAAATTACAGAATACAGCTGAAGATGAACGCACGACGGGGATTCATCATTAGGTGACAAAAGCTTCATACTTAAGCGACCCTGGGTAAATAAGGATGCTGGTTTGGTCACGGATAAAGAGGATTCATCATGTATGGGGAATACAAATTGGTAAAAATCATAATGTGACCTATTTTGCATGGAAAATCTGACCCATCGCGAACACTACATCACGAGCCGGTGCGATTTCTGATCTCATCAGCCGCTCAGCAAGAGTGAGTTTTCTATTTTATAGCACTAAATAGCATAAAATTGACTAGTTCAAGCACGATTTCATTGCTGTGGCAATTAATTAACCCAATCAGATCGATAAATGATACCCCGTTAGGACCACTGGAGGGGACCTTTAATAGTGCGTTGACAGTGCACCTGCTTCCTGTTAATGGCGCTGCTACCCCCATCTGAATCAGCGTATTCGGTCTCTGACCAGGGTGGTCGGCTCTTTTGAGCAACGCTGCTGTTTCCCCCTTTTTAAATCAGCATATTTGGTTCTTTGAACAGGGCATTTGATTCCCTTGAATGGCGCCACTGTTTCCCCTTTGAATAAGCATTGTCAGTTGCTTTTCCCTTGCGCTCAGGCATCGGCCTGTTACCTTAGTTCGTTCTCCTTCTTCCCTTTTTTCCCCCATTTACCGGCAGGGTTCAGCAGCACAGTCCGATCACATGCCGGTCAGCCGGCACCTCCGGTGTTTGTCCACGATCAGGGTCACAGGTACCACCTCACCCCCCAAGGGGGGAGGTGGAGTAGCCACCAGGAGGGCCGAGGTAACAGGCCAGGGCCATTAGGTAGCATAGGATAAGTGGCCCCACTGGAGCCGCCTTCCCTTCTTGCCACCACTTCCCGCTCCCCTACCGTTTGCCCCCGGTGCTTAGGTTCTCTAGTCCACCCATTATGATACTATGCTAACACAAACAGACAGAGGCTAACAATAACGAAACACTTGGACTAGGATACACAGGCTAACAATAACGAAACACTTGGACTAGGATACACAGAGATACTGGGCAAGTTGACAAAACAGGGACACATAATACATATAATAAAGCATAATACTAAACTCTACATAGGAACACAAAGAGCTACACACCAACAAAGGATTACGCAAACATAGTATAGGGAGCTAAGAACAGATACACACCACAAATGAGGGTTCAGTGCCTAAAACATAAACAGACAAACCATAAATAGATGGAACATCATCCAGGAATAAACCAACAGAGTAAGTGCAAGAAGACCCAACAAGGAGGTGTAGAAGATGGGGGGGTTTATATAAGAAAAGCACAGGTAGATATAAGTAAGCAGCAGTAAGGGAAAAATGCTATGTAAGATGATGTTGCTTCATAGCTTATCACACCTCTGTGAATATACCAAATTACAACAAAGGGATTTTACTTTAGTATAATTAGTCCAAAGCTTAAGTGACTAATGTTTTAAGTTGTTGTTTATAGTGGCTACCCCCACAATTTCCATTCTGATTATTAAGTCACTCAAGCAGATGCAATACTTCAAATGAATAACTCTTACGCAGCAAGGGTCCTTAGATGCATAACAAAACAAATGGAAAAAAATCTGCAGGAGAGGACTCACAAAGACACACAGCCTTCAAGCTTCATTTCATCATAAATTTGAAGAACAGATATTTTGAGTTTGTAATTTTTCATTTTCTACTCTATTGCTTTTTTTATTGTTAGACATTGTCATGACTTAAATAAAGTGGCAACATTTTTAATTTTTTTTATTTTTATTTTTACTGTGTCTTTAATAAGAAATAGTGGAAATGTGTTAGTCAACACTTGCACTGTGATTAATTTTAGACACAGAGGCTACTGTAACCTTTGGTGCAACGTACTATAAAGGCATTTATTATGAATCTTAGACTTAAGATTCAGCTAGAACCTAATGGTGCACGCTTGCGCACACACACACACACACACACACACACACACACACACACACACACACACACACAGACAGTTTACTCTTATATCTAATCTCTAAGAGGAATTTTCATTATTGCTTCTAAAAATAATGGTCTGCTCAGACATTAATCTTAACCATGTATCCAAAAGGACATACTGTATTTTGGCTCTTTTTAAAATATATCTTGCAAACACCACTTTTCCTCATGGAGCATCAGCCAAACGTCCACAAACATTAAACATTTTCCAATTTTAGACACAGACCATCATAATGAGTACATATACAGGTGTTGGACAATGAAACTGAAACACCTGGTTTTAGACCACAATAATTTATTAGTATGGTGTAGATCCTCCTTTTTCCAGCCAATACAGCATCAATTCGTCTTGGGAATGACATACACAAGTCCGGCACAGTGGTCAGAGGGATTTTAAGCCATTCTTCTTGCAAGGTAGTGTCTAGGTAACTATGTCCTGTTGGATGTGGGTCGTCCTTCTTGGTGGCATGCTGACATTATCCTGGATTCCGTGGCTCTTGATACATCACAAAGACTTGCTGTCTTGGTCGCAAGACGTGCACTAACAATTTGTCCTCTTTTGAACTTTGGTATGTCACCCATAATGTGTGCATTGCAAAATTTAGAGCAAAACTGTGCTCTTACCCTGCTAATTGAACCTTCACACTCTGCTCTTACTGGTGTAATGTGCAATTAA
>JAVSBU010102984.1:0-13310 GCA_033118015.1 Loricariichthys derbyi
GAGATTTTTTATACTGGGGCACAGCAGATTCACACTGGGGCACGTGCCCCAGTAAAAGTGGTCTAACGACACCCATGAGGTAGATGGAAGCCCACGTATCCAATAACCTCGTTTACCAAACCCCATACGGCAGCGCGAGCCACGTCAGATCAAACCGATCGCCGGGCCAAGAGATGGAAAACAAGCTTACCGTATAGTGGCAGAGCTAATGACCCGGCATCGCTTGATCGCCCGACTCGCGCTTTTAAAACAGTGCGCACAGCTGAGTCTGATCAGAATCCTGATTGCTAATAAGCAGCCCGCAGCGCGCTCGCGCATGCGGGCGCCAGATACAGAAGACTCAGTTGTGCGCTTCACTATCTGGCAACCTGGCGACGCCTGACAAAGAGCTCCTGGTTCTGAAACAATCATTTTGTGACATTTCTTCCCTATCATATATTCCACCATTCACTGAGAGTCTGAGAGTCTGGGTTTGGCCAGGAGAACAACTGTAAAGATCAGTACAGGAGGGATAATGCTATGGGCTTGTTCTACAGGGGCTGCCCTAGGCTCCTTAGTTCCAGTGAATGTTTTGGACAATCATATGCTTCTAACTTTGACACAACAGTTTGGGGAAGGCACTTTTCTGAGCAAAGCAAGGTCCATAAAGGCATGGTTGGTGAGTATGGTGTAGAAGAATTTGACTGGCCCACACAGGACCTGACCCCAACCACATCGGACACCTTTGGATGAACTAGAATGGAGACTGAGCCAGGCCCTCTCATCAAACACCAGTTTCTGACCTCACAAATGCTCTTCCAAGATCTTCTAAAAAGCATTCCCAGAAGAAACCTTCACAGCTACAAAGTGTTTTAAGGTTCTGTTGTTATCTTTGCTGTTTGCCAGTATTAAATCAATGGGTTAGGAGGAAAGTGCTAGGTCTAACCAGTTGGAACGCTAGCACATGCTTCTCTGGGATAAGTGTAGTTACTTCTTTTTGAAGTGCATTGTCACTGGGCAGATCAATACACTTAAAGGAGAGAGTCTAATTTTGTATGCATGAGTTTACAGACACATTTAGTAGTCATGCTTCCAAGTTCGTCTACAATAGAATGTTAGAGTAAAGAAAGGCATGGTGACAAAGCACACAAGATTGAACCAGGCACAGTATCAGACACCAGCTTTAGCGCTGAGTCTCATGCACAACCACACTATGATCCTAACCATACAGCAGCCTCAAGACCCGTCATTTTCAACAGCATGACATGGACATCCATGCTCTAATTCAACAGCAACTGGATTTCTATTGATTCTCACGTCCGTCCACGATGACCTAACTTTCTGTTATTTTAATGAATCCTCTCATAGATTGGGCTTTTTGTTGCTGGAAAATGTTTGATACTGGCGAAAGCGAAAACGTGCATGAGCTATCTCAACTGCCTCCATCTGATAGATGTTTCATGGCTATTCCATTCCTGTGGTAACTTATTCCCCAAATGGGCGACTCTGGGCAAATTAAAGAACCAGGGCTGCCTGTAACTTGCAGCATGTTTAATGGCCCCTTAAAGGGTTGCCTGTAATGAGGGTGAGGACAAGGAGGCTAGGCAGCCAGCCAATGCTTTTGGCTGTGCAGGAAAAGCATTTAGTGTTTTATGTGTGACTACAGTTCATTTTCAAAACAATCCAAAAGACTCTACTAAAAACAAGACAAAAACTTTTAGGGTTGAGCAACATTTTAGATAACACATTCAACTCACAGCTACTTTAGAGCATAATGAAGCCAGCATTCGGTGGTAGCTGGATTTTTGTATATAATCCTGTAGTAGAGTTTCCAATTGAACAAATTCACACGAAAGTTTCATGTTAGAGAACGCAGCATCAAATATTAAGATACTGATATATTCTATTAATTCTAACACAAGAGAGGACTACAGAACATCACTCAAGTCTTGAATGACGTAACATTAAAGCACAGAGTAGAGGTCAATATAGTAACGACTAACGACCAATTAGGAGTCCTCATTAAAAGAGATGCCCATTTGAAACGAACCAAAACTATTCAGTTCTGAGGATGTAATCATTAGCTGTCATTAACTGCTGGCTCTTGGATATTTCAGTGTAAAAGGTGAAAAAAGAAGCACATTGAAATAAATGTCGCACATATTCTGACTGACTGAAAACTTCTTTAACAAGCTTGGGTAACAGCAAAATAGTTGCTAAAATAGACTAGAGGAGAAACACAACATATGACCTTTGCATTTTAATCAGGAAGACAACAGAATAAAACTCATTACAAATAGTAAGAGGCAGGGTAAAGGCAAGAGCCAAATGGATTTACTCTAAAAGCCTTATGCCCCTGTCTCAAATAGCAGTATTTTGGCCTGGGCTGTCATTGCAAGGCCTTTTCCCGTGCTTACTTGAGTGTACTGGGAGTGTCCTGGGCATGTCATAGCTTTCCTGGGCCTTTTTTGTGATAACGGGAGAGCATGGCCTGAATATTGCAAACCCAGGAGACCTACGTTTGTACGCTTTGCCGTGATTTGACGAAGCCTGTCGAGGACGATACGTAGTCTGTCGAAGAGGATTCATGGTCTATCGAAGAGGATTCGTGTCATTTCAAGGATATAAATGCCATAGAAATGCCATTTCCATTGCTGGATACAAGTTTCTCCTCTGCATTCATGAGAGACACTGGAACGATTCCTCCAAGCTGGTGTGCAGGGCTGATCAACAGATACGGATTACTACAACATATTCCCACAAATGTTACAGGTATTGCCTCATTAATTCTTATATGCATAGACACTTATTTAATATTCGCCATCTACAACAGTTTTTCCGTTTAATTAGGGCTGTGATTTACTCACGGGGCAAAAGCTTTTATCTCCGCTGGCAAAATGAACGGTCATGCAGTAGCTAACGTAGATGAGTTTAACTCCATTAGCCGAATCTCAAATGGATCACTCTATGTTTCAGCGTGCAATAGTGCAAAGCACTATATTGTTATATGCTTTTGTAGTGCACATATCTAGAGAGGTACACAGCTGATGAAAGTCTATATAGGGGAAAAAAGGAAAGCTTAAAATGAACACATGGAAATGAACTTATATATATTATATTATATTATATTATATTATATTATATTAATATCACGAAAATGTATTAATATCACGAGGAAAATGTATTATATTAATATTAAAAGCCCTGAATTCATACAGTCTGGGCTAGGGGCGGGGCTAAATTTGCTTATATTCATTTCGCCTTTCGTGGCAACACCAAGCTTGCCTTCGGGCTAAAGCGCTAACTCGTACTATATCATTGCTGTCTTGGACTATCGGCCAAATTTGACGTGATCTTACATAGCAAAACGCGGCATACGGGAGGCTCTCGGCATCGCTCGGAAGTTTTCGCCAACTTTTTAACGAAGCTTGCCGTGGGATTTGACGTACAATCACGACACTCTCTAATGTATACGGGACTTGGCGAGGTTTAGCGGTAGGATAATTTGCATACTATTCTCCACCCCCTTTTGTCTTGATTTTTGTCGTTGATGTTGAGGTTTTTTGACACACGGCAGCCCAGGCCAGATACTGCTATGTGAGAGTGGGACATTAGCTAGGATAGAGTCAGTGCCTCCCCGTTGGTGCTGTTGCTGCATACCATCTAGACTTCCTAATCATCAGCGCATGTGCGCCACGTCGCTCATCCCTCCGTGCTTAGGTCCTAAAATTCCCTATTCGCCCACATCATGACAACAGTGGGATAATATTTAAGATAAGCTTTATTTACTAAAATTACATCACATCATTCATTTTCTCCCTGCTTTTTCATCAGTCATTCTACAGATTTTCTCATTATTTTGTTATTGTAATTCAGTTCTAGTCTATTTTATTTACTTGTTATTTTAAGTATCTTTGTGTCGATTGGAGGCTGTTAGGTTGTGTCTGAAACCTAGATGGCTGAAATTTTAGGATTCTCCACGTTGCTCAACTCAGATTCAAGCCCAACTTTCTCCTCTCAAACCTGTAGCCTGAAACACGTGACTTACCTGCTCTGCCTATTAGTCTAAGTGGCTGCAGTTTCCCTATCGCAGGAGTTAAAGAGGAGCAGAGCTTGGTGTGGCGAAGGGAGAAGTTTCTACAGGATAGAACCTTAAAAAGCTCCATCAGCCATCAGCTCAGTGTGTACAGCGTGACAGCAAATAACTCTGTCACCCATCTGGTTAGGGTAGCGATTATGATTGCAGGTTAAAATCCTGCTGCGGACTTGCTTTTATTTTTGTAACAGATTCGCCCCAAAAAATGAGGAGTCAGACCCAATGCATATACACTGGACCTAACAGCTTCATCTTACAGCCAGATTTATGATGAGAATTTCCTGTAGACTAAGGTTTTTGCCACTGACTCTTCGCTTTGATACACCTGCAAATTCCTTCACACTGTGGCCTTTGGCAATGCCCAAATCAGCAATCAGTGTTTTTTGCCAGTCATTAACATCTGTTTTGCGACCCATTTTGCACAACCAGACGTTCATTGCACTGTACCACCTCTTCTCAATCTATGACTCTCGTCACACACCCCAATGGTATTTATAGTCTGATCATCACGTTACTACCACCTTAAACATGCAAGGTGATTAATTTTTTTAGCATATGTCTGCAGAAAACACAAATTCAGATCTAGTCGGTACTTTGCGCAAATTTCTTTTTGTATGTGCGGATAATATGTGTTAACAATTACATATTTGAACCCATGTAAAAAGTTTATGGTTCACCTAAAAAAACCACACAGACAAATCAGACTGTCTACTACAGATTCTATATTAAGGAACAACCCAAAAGCTCAAGTGAAAATAAATGCTTTCTTTGCATTATTTATATTTCGCCACAAGCACTGTGCTTTAAACCGACTTTCACCGACCTCCCAAACAACCCTATCTTAAATTACAACCGCAAGAAAATGTATGTTATAATGAAAGAATTGCCAAGTATTAAACTGCATATCTGTATATTAGAGATGCTCTGGCACACCTGCAGTCCTGTGTCATGGCTTAAATTATTCCTGTGATATGGGAATGAGAGTGAAGGCTCCTGTTAGACAGAAACCTTCTGAACTTGTTTTGCTTTGGACTTTGACATCTCTGCCGTCTAAGGTGAGCTCACTGTCTCTCTGTGTGAGATAAATTAGGCCCTTCCTTAGGCTTCATGACAGTCTGCTGATGAGAAGCAAAAGGGTAGCTGTTCCAATATGCATAAAAAATAACGAGGCCTGACCCGTAATTGCGTGTTCAGACCGAGACTGTGGTTTAGAGGTGCACAGATATTTGAACACTATCCCAGCCCTCGCAGGAGGAAGAGGCATGAAGAGTGAAAGCTAGCACAAAAGAACTGTACTTGTAGTTTAAGATTCAGTGCCTATGATTGCCATGAATTGGATGGTGTCACGCCCGGGGGATTTGAACACAAAAGAGACCCATATGCAGGACAGTGGAACAAATAAAGGGTGCTTTATTAAACATAAAACAAACACAAAACCACACAAGAACATAACACAGCCAAAACCGACTGACCCCCAGGAACCGGTGCGAACTGGGATGCACGAGGCCGTGAGCTCACGTCCCCAAGCAGGCCCGTCGGGGAGGAGCCCCGGGCAGGCCCCAGGCCAGAGGACACCGCTCTACAGTGGACCGGTGCCGCTGGGAACACCACCCTGGGTGTTTTAGGGGTTCCCAGTAGGGCCTTTCCCAACCAGCGACGACACTGGCCATGTCCCGCACGGACGTGCCTCTGGGACTCGGCCGTTAGCTCCCGCCAGCTGTCCACTGGAGCCTGGTGCCTCTCAGGCACTGGGGGGGGCCACGATATGTCCCTACTCTGTCTATATGGTAGGCTTAACATACCTCGGGGCTCCTACCGCCTACTCCACCTGCCCTCTACCAAGAGCAGGTGGTACCTTCTTCCCTATGATGGTAAACGGGGCAGGGAAGTGCCTCACCACACCGCACCTAGCCTACCTCGCTAGGTGCAACCCATTACGCAGGCAACCCTCCTCTGCGTCTCTACTCTATCTCACCTAGCCAACCTCGCTAGGTGCACATCATAATGCAGGCAAACCTCCTCTGCATTGTAGGCCTCTAGTTGGAGTGCATCCCAAGTTCCACCACAGCGCGCCGCCCCTCAGATCCAGAATACGAGCGGCGCGCCGTCTCTACGTGACGGGCTCAAATGAGCCTAAATGCCGCTCGTATTCCTTCTCTTCTTCGGGGCTTATATAATGGGAGAAACAGCTAAATCGAATTACCGCTGCACTGTGGTGCCGCGCCGCTAGAGGGCATATACTTCCTCCTCCAGTGGCGTGATGAAGACGACCTCTTGTCGTGACAGATGGGCTTTCATATGCTTAGAATAATTATTCAATTGGTAAATAAAAACTGAAATAATTATAACCTTTGAAAATATTTTATCTAATCAGTTCTGAATGTCTGTTTAGTTTTAGTTACATACTGAAATTTATATCAAAATAAAACTGCTTAATTATTTCAAAATCTAAAATATTTTTTTGTGATTAATGAATGAATAAATGTATTGACATGCTAATATAAAATACATAATTTAAAATCTAAAATATGCAAATATTAAAAAGTATATAATTTAGAATCTAAAATGCATTGATATGCCAATATAAGAATTGGGTAATTAATTCAGAATCAGAAGTAATTATACAATTAAAAGCCTAAAATAAATAAATGCATGTGTTGATTAAGCAAAAATGCAATGCAAGATAATTCATTAATATTATAAGCGTTTAAATAATTACATTGAATTTTTAAACATTGTACATGTATATAGTTTTAGCACTGGCATTCAGGTGGCACGGCACAAGCCCATCTACGTGATTACCCGGTCCTGGTGGAAGGATGGGAGGCCAGTTGGCCCTGACTACAAAAACACGGGGTCAAAGCATGGGGGGAAATAAATGCAGTAGTCAGTTTCACGCCAAGCTTTTTGAGTCACACTGACATTATTAAATATCTAAACATCATCCTTACAAGTTAATAGGAGGACCTAACATCTGCTCGTTTGATCTACTTGTATGGACTGCAGTTGCTAGTAGGGATTTATGGCCTTATCTTTGTATCTGGCACGTCAGAGCTTAGGCTCACTAGTGCGAAGCTCCATGTTCAGGGTTTTACCTTCATCCTTAGCAGTGCAGCACAGCTTGCCACCTGTGGTGCATTTTGAGAGCACTGAGAATCACCAATCTGTATTGAATGCAGTCACATTAGGAATAAAAGGAGAAAACAAAATATGCAGGGGCTCAGCAGTTCAAATGTCCAAGATGTTCTAGAATTCAACATTGTGTAAAAGCATTAAGAATATTTAAACTTCATATTGAGTTTTCATCAGCTTCAAAGCCACTACACTTTAAATTCCGAACCATGATCACCGCTAGGAGAAGCAGATGGAAGACCAGATGAGATGAATATTGTACGTCTAATTTTCCTAGTCCTCACTGCCCTCACTTTCCATTTTGAGCAACAATAATATGCAGATTTTGATTTAGTGGGGCCCAAATTGTATTATTCACATGTAGTCTAATTTCATCCATCAACTGAGAAATGTCTTTAATTTATTGCCTGTAATTCTGGATGACCCTTTAATGACTGTTTTATCCTAAAATGATAAAGACAGTCTTTTTTTGGCAGTAGAGGATATATCGCATTGTCTTTACATCCAATATTTTCCTACTATTATATGAAGAGTTGATATACCAAGAGTAGATACGGTTTCAATTTTGGCCCAAAGAGACAAACTTTATACATTACACATGGTAATGTCAATTTAAAAAACATTGTTAATTTTAGTCTGAGCCAAACTTGGTTTGTTTATTTCATTTAATGTCAATCAATGGCTATTTATGACATACAGAAGGTTACTTCAAAACTAGTCATATACACACAGATTGGGCCAGTTAACATAATCAATTAACCTAATGACTTTGGACTGTAGGAGGACTGCGTTATCCTTCTGCTTCTGATTCTGGGTTTAGCTACTAAATATAAATATTACACAATCGACCTAGCAAGGTTAGCGCATAATAAAACGGGTCTCTTTTCTTTGTTATTAGCTGCTTATATGCTTATATTTTGACCCAGATTTGAACTCTCCTGCATTCTCACTGTTCCCATTATCATCATGCCTGTGATTCTGGAGTTATAAAGCATAGCTTGTTTGATGTTTGCTGAATGGATTTGGAAAAAGACAATGAATTCAAACCAAGTCAAACACCCCATGGCGTTGCTCAGCGCTAAAAGAGGCAGAAAGCAAAAGTGTGATTTTAATACATCATGATAGCCTTATAATTTCTGTGGTACAAAAGCAGTTTTTTTTGAGGATGTGAGGTTTTGCACTGATTTCTGTGTGGGTGTTGGTGACTCTTTGTAAGCAGCACTCTGTTGTGCAAATGACTGTCTTTCTTAGCCCACCCGCTAACCACTGAATAATAGCTTGAAAATCGTTCGCACTTGCATTTTTCTCCTCATCCCATCGGTATTAGCTACAAGTAAGCAGTAAAAGTGATCTTTCAAGTTTGCAAGTCCCGCCGGAGCTTTCACCGACGCGCACGTCTTGCTGAGCAAGTCTCTTTATTAGAGTGTTGTTGGCCTTTTTTACCCTTCTCACTTCAATTAACCAGAGGCACTTGCTGGCATCCTAATTGGGGTGGGAGGCATCGGAATAATGAAACTGAAAACGCTTCTGTGGCGGTTCCTTTTCAGCTTGCGCTGATGAGCCATGAATTACTGAACAGATTGGGCCACTCAGGGCTCATCGTGGACTCTTCCTTCAGGCGAGACCAGACCCCAGTTCTCTGGATATGACTAATAGTTCAACGGCATCTCATCGACCCAGCTGCAGTATGTTCCTGTAATGACGTGCAAAGGCAGAGTAAAATAGCAGTCATGACAGCTTCCAGTGTCACTTAGCCTTCTATTGACTTCACAGCTTGATGGAATATGGTAATTGGAGGTGAACTCGCCATACACTAATTCGCCAATGGCTGCCATTTGCTTTCTGCTTCTGTACGTCAGCGCATTCAGAGGTCTATACAATCTTCATTGAGTGCTATAAAAGGAAAATTAACAGAATCACGATTCCTTTACTGCCATAACAATATACCTAACGTACTATGTGGTGGCTTGGCGGTAAGAGCCAGCTGCAAACATAACATTAGTTTGCAACCTTATGTTTGAATATTGCAGTTACAGGGGACTGATGTCCCATCCACTTGTTTTTTGGCTTTAATTCAAGTTTACCTCTTCCTTAGATGGCACCAATAATGTTTTAAAAGGGGCCAAAATGCAGAGGTGGGCACGCAGCTAAATACCGTATATCTACAGTACAGCATTTAGCACAGAATTACTTCTTATTTGCGGCATTAAGCTGACACACCGGTGTCCAGCAGCAGCGGATTAACAAAAAATGCGCCTTTGCAACGCACTCGCCTCACAGTTCAGCTCCTGACTAGCTTCTGAAATATCTATCCAGGTTGAAGATATAAGCGGAAATACACTGCGCTGTCACATAAAAAACAATTCTATAAACGCATTTTTAAAAGGGGACAGGGTGAAATGAGATTTTATCATCTTAATTAGTAAAACAAACAATAGTTAGAAACAATATTTGGCAGTAATATTTGGCACAACTATATCAACATATGCAAAACACCGCAGTATCTTGGCAAATTATTCAGTACTGGTACAGCACAGTATCTTGTAGAGCGTTGCTAAGTGCAGCTACTTTTATCAATGGCTGTGATAGAAACTGAATCAACTAGTTGGCACTTCTTAATTAACTAAAAAGATTAACTGATTTTCAAATGCTAAAGATTTTGTTTCAGTCCCTGTTGTAGATATCCTTCTTTAGATATTATGGCGGATGATATGTCATATGTTTATTGTCACGACACCAGCAAACTTCACACATTAGAGTGACATAGTAATTCAAGGCAAAATGAGAAATGTTCAGGACCTCAGTGAGGCCTTGGTGAAGTCACTGTATTAGAAATGTGCATTTCATTGCCAATCACTAATTAATTTCTCTCTCTCTTTCTCCCTGCACCTGTGATCATCTTTGTTCATCATCAAGGTAAGCTGGATTATCACAAACTTTCTGAAAAACACTAAGCATTTTTGTTCACACTATGATGAATGACTATACACAAAAATCTATATGTATTCCAACCATCACATACAGCACAGCTAGCAATCCTGTTTGGGTGTTAAGACCAGAAGCACAATCAATGATGGTATAAAACGGTCTGTTTTTTGTCCTGATGTAATAACCTGAAATGCACTTTATGGCAACGGTCTTGATTAAAAAATGTGGTGTGCTATAAACCAGAGAAAGGTTACACTGCAAACTTCCAGATGCTGGCAATATGTTTATATATTAAATGTTTGGGGTAGAAAAACTAAGGTGGTAGAAGTTAATTTATGAGCACTGGTGGTCATGTCTGGTCTGTCAGCCATTGTGGTGAAACTGCAATGAATATTTGATAGAGTGAAATCAAAATGACTCAAAAAAAGAGCTGTCAAATAATGACAATTTCCTCCCTTTTTGAAACCTCTGTATCAAACCAGCAAAGATTATGAAGGTAAAAAGATATGAGAAGATAAAGCATATTCATATTTATACAGCTAATTACATCCTACTGAGAACATAATCAATACAATCAACAAGCTCAAATGAAAACGTAAATGGTTTTGGGGAGAAACAAATCAAGTTATTGTAGGGTTTTCTCAGTAAATATAATATAATATAATATTATATTATATTATATTATAAAAAATATAATATATAATATTTCAAAACGAAAACCTAGGAATTTAATAAAAAATAGTAGCCAGTTATATCAGAATATACCACTGGACCCAAGATAATGTTCATCATTTCTAACAGCCAACTTAGCATGCAGGTTCTGAATTTGTAATTCCACCCAGAATGGGATGGATCAGTAATAATGCATATGCAACTGGAATAGGCCACTGTCCAGTTTACTGGGGGAGGTACAGGGCCTCACTCGGGGACAGGGACAGGGTTTGACACAGACACAGTGGCCCTGCTTCGTTTCAACTGAACAGTTAATGCAACTGAACAGAAAAATGTAGTACTAGGGTTCCTTCAAGCTGTTAGCAGTGTTGAACGCTTCATATGTGAAATGATGGCTGAGCTTATGCACTCCAAAAAGAAAAAAGTGACAGAAGATGAGTTTAAACTGTACTGAGAGAGGACGGAAAAGGACTGGTGAAAACTCAAATAATTACAACGAGTACGCCACTCATGGTAAATACAAGGTTGAAATCTAAGCAATCACAACCAAAAAAGGCAAGTATGTTACCCATGCATGAGCTTGAGGCTCGAGAGTACAATTTCTGGCACAAGAAGTGCTACTAAAATCAACAAGCACCAAATAGGGTTCAGAAGAGAGTGGCCGAGTTGAGCTAAAAGAAAGAGGCAATGCCACACAAAAACAGATGAATGACACTGGCTTAAATGCTGCTTCCTGAAAAGTGGAAAGAGCTGCCAGTATTCTGGTGAGACAGAACACCCTGCACTGTGAGGCACTTAGAGAAAAGATGCCATGACTTTGGATTTGTACAGTGGTGCAGATGTTCCTCCAGAATAATAAAACAATTGAAATGGTCCTTTTCTTATCATTATGCAATATTCAGAATGGTTTTTCACTGAATAAGAAGTACTCACATCCTGCTTTTAAGGTCACCCATTTTCACTCCTCCTTTGCTTGCATCACCTTACTTTTCTCAGCAATGCCAGCTCAAAGCATTCAGCTATTTATGTGACGCCTAAAAAGCCAATTATTGGAGTATTTCTGGAGGTAAAAGTAGTTTCTTTAGTCATTACACAACCTTGATGTTCACTGTTTGATGTTTGTGACCACTCAGACAGATGTCAGATGAAAGCTGGGTGGGTGTAGAGGCTTCTGTGGTTTTCCACGCAGCCTTAATTTGTGTCAAAAGGCCGTGGAAGGCATCCTCTGCCTTTTCTGTGTTTGTGACAGAAGGCATTGATCACAGTGAGACCTTTAGACTATTCAGCTCCGTCTCTGCTGTCGCGCTGGTGGAAATGCACATTATTTACTGAATTGTGTGATTCTGAAAGCCTCCACTTCCCTTTTTGACCTGGATCCTTGGCTCCATCTTAAATTAATCGCAGGAGATGGAGAGATGACTGGGATGCCACATAAGTGTAAAGTCGTTTTGAAGGAAGAAGGAAAGTAACGTATGTCGGATAATGGCCATGCGAATCGGATTTAACAGGTCTGCTATTTTGGCACTAAGCGATGCGATTAGGCTTCTTGTGCATTACCATAACAGCTTGGTTAACTGCTCTCATGCTCGCCAATATAACAGTCGCTGAGCTTGAGCTCACCCTCTAATCTGATTTATTATGTTGGCTGATTATTCAGTACAAGGTGCACTTTTTAATCTCGTTGATCATATAAGCATACCTATACACGTACGTAAGCATAAGCATTAAGTGGTGACATAAAAGGAACCATATTACATATGGTATTACATTCCTTTTTTCCAACAGATGAAAAGAAAAGCAAATGGCATTGAAAATTAAATTCTGCATCACCTTATCACATTCTCCTCCAAGACAATAGTGTTCCCTCGCTACTTCGCGGTTCCTTTATCACCGTTTCGTGGATTTTCAAAAAATATTAATGTAAAATATTTATCATGGTATTTTTGCTGTTTCATGGGGTTCTCCGTTTAAAGTATTTTTGCGCATGCGTAGTACGTATTATACACTGTAAATAACCAACTAAATGTTTATTTGTTTGGGTTAATTACCTAATCGATATATAAGTTATCTATATTTAATATTGACATAAATACTTTTTCATTGTGGCTAACTTCACTTACATGAGAGTCTTCAAAATAAAAGATTTTTATTTTGAAAGGGTCGTTCAGCAGTGGCCATCTTTGTTGGCAAACTTGTCAGTAAGCTAATTCATTATCTTTCTAGCGGTAAAACGTATATTCAATGGTAAGTACTCATATCAAATTTTTAAAATTACATAACTAGTTTTAAGAATTTAAAACATTTTATGAATATTTAAGTAGATGTTTTTTAAAAGGTACATGTACAATATGGGAAAAGTTATTAAGCGAAAGGAAAGGTGTTATGAATCGAGCTCTTCCTCTTCATAGCATATGGTGCCCGTACCACTGGAGGAGGTAGTATCGCCCTCTAGCGGCGCGGCATCACAGCACCACGGTAATTCCATTCACCTGTGGCCGCTTGT
>JAVSBU010103087.1:0-13308 GCA_033118015.1 Loricariichthys derbyi
AAACACGTGATCAGATCTTGCTACCTGATTGGTCAGGACCTTGCATCTTCCATGCGTTGACGCACAGAAAATGAACACGCGTCAACGCAAAGGTCGTAAAATTTTGACTGAAGTGCAGAAAAGCGCAGTTTACACGATGCGTTTTTGACGTACGTCACCGACCCATGCATCAGACGCAGGCAAAAAACGCACCGTGTAAATAGGACTTTAGAATATTTGAATCAGGTTGTAAGATCAAGACAGCCTGTAAAAACAGCTGAGCAGAAGCACTTTTCTGATGTGAACCAGAGTTTTTATAGGCTTTCATTAATTTTGCCCATCTTTTCACGATTGTGTAAATTAAATATACTAAAAGAATTTGTCTTGCTTTTCAAAGAAAAAATAATTTGTACTCCGCATTTTAAATTAACAGGAGCGCACACAAAAATCCTCAAGCACAGACTCTTTTTTTCTTCTATTCCTCTTGATTAGGCATGGATTTAAAAAAAAAACAAACTTTGTTTAGCAAAGTATGGGAGTGTCTAAAATGGAGTTTATTTTCAAGGCAAGAAAATTATCCAACTTTCAGTGCGCATGTCACAAGTAGCTTTAATATATAATAAAGGTACAGTGAGGGAAGAGTTTCTGAGCTGGTTTTATAAAAAACAAATAAAGCAGGTGTTTGTTTAAAATAAGACATCACTCATCTAAAATAGGGGTACACGGACACCAATTTCTGTCATACAAATGGGAATTATTTTCTTCACTATCTGATTATGACAAAATGAAATGTCATTTGGTTGCTTTGTTTGACATTTTAATATAATTTTTTTTAACTCTTGCCAGTTTAACAGAGCATAGTTAACAGAGGTGGGAATTG
The DNA here is from genome assembly GCA_033118015.1 of Loricariichthys derbyi. Lineage (NCBI taxonomy): Eukaryota > Metazoa > Chordata > Actinopteri > Siluriformes > Loricariidae > Loricariichthys > Loricariichthys derbyi. The sequence continues at coordinate 860 of JAVSBU010103087.1, forward strand.
ATAGGACCTTCACGATTTGATTATGATTCAGAGGGTTATGATTAGATTATCTATGCATCTTTTTTTTTTTTTTTTTTTTTTACTCTTCAGGATTTTGTTTTGGGTTTTTTTATTCCCTCACAATAATTCCATGATTTTGGTTTTGCTCTCAATGTAGATTTTGGATCTTGCTGTGTCAATTATGCAATCTTTCCTCCAAATGATTTTCCAAGCGATTACACAGTCATAGATAAATTTCCAATGTTGAACTACAACCCCAATTCCAATGAATATGGGATATTGTGTAAAACATAAATTAAAAACAGAATATGATGATTTGCAAATATTTTTCAACCCACATTCAGTTGAATACACTACAAAGACAAGATATGTAATGTTCAAACAGATAATAAACATTATTGTTTTTTGCAAATATTCTCTCATATTGAACATGATGCCTGTAACATGTTCCGGAAAAGCTGGGACAGGGACATGTTTACCACTGTGTTACATCACCTTTATTTTTAAGCATTTGAAGACTGAATACACTAATTGGTGAAGCTTTGTTGGTGGAATTCTTTCCCATTCTTGCTTGATGTACGGCTTCAGCTGATCAACAGTCCGTGGTTGCCATTGTCATATTTTGTGCTTCATAATGCGCCACACAAATGGGAGACAGGTCTGGACTAGTCAGGTCAGTTTAGTACCCTCACACGTTTATTACGAAGCCATGCCATTGTAACATGTTCCGAACGTGGCTTGATATTGTCTTACTTAAATAGGAAGGGACCTCCCTGAAAAAGACAATCTTTGGATCCAAAACCAGCATGTACCTTTTAGCATTAATGGTGCTTTCATCATTTTATCAGATGTTCAGTTTACCCATGCCATGGGCACTAACACACCCTCATACCATCAGAGATTCTGGCTTTTGAACTTTGCATTAATAACAATCCAGACAGTCCGTTTCCTCTTTGGCCCGGAGGACACGACGTCCATGATTTCAAAAAACAATTTGAAATGTGGACTCGTCAGACCACAGGACACTTTTCCACTTTGTGTCAGTCCATCTCAGATGAGCTTGGGCCCAGAGAAGCCGTTGGCATTTCTGGGTGTTGTTGATATGTCATTCCCTTTGCATGGTAGTTTTAACTTGCACTTGTAGATGGAGCGACTGTCAGTGGTTCAGTGTTCAATGACAGCGGTTTTCTGAACTATTCCTGAGCCCATGTGGTAATATCTGTTACAGAATGATGTCGGTTTTTAATCCAGTGCTGCTTGCGGGATCAGAGGTCACGGGCAGTCAATGTTGGCTTTCGGCCTTGCCGCTTACTTGCAGAGATTTCTCCAGATTCGTTTGAATCTTTTGATATTATGGACTGCAGATGATGAAATCCCTAAATTGCTTGCAATTGCATGTTGAGAAACATTGTTCTTAAACTGTTGGACTATTTGCTCATGCAGTTGTTCACAGAGTGGTGAACCTCGCACCCATCCTTGCTCATGACACTCACCTGTTTCCAATTAACTTGTACACCTGTGGATTGTTCCAAACAGGTGTTTTTAAAAAAAATTTTTTTAAATTATTATTATTATTTTAATCATTCCTCAAGTGTCCCAGTTATTTGTTGCCCCATCCCAACTTTTTTGGAATGTGTTATGGGCATCAAATTCAAAATGAGTGAATAAACAAAAAAAAAGTTTTTTTGTTTAAATATCATCTTGTCTTTGTAGTGTATTCAACTGGATATGGGGTAAATGATTTGCATATCATATTCAGTTTTTATTTGTTTTACAAAAAAACAAATTTATGCAGAAATATAGAAAATTCTAAAGGGTTCACAAACCTTGAAGCACCACTGTAACTGTGTACATGTGCAAATTTAACATTAATACACTCACTTTTGCTAGAATCAATCAATTTATGTCCAGTCACCAGCTAAATATAAACCACAGGTCTAATACAGATGCTTACATTTTCCCTCATTGGTTTCTGTCTACATTTTCTGTTCTTATCGCATCTTGTCAAAATGTTGTCTTAAGAAAAGGTTACGTTTGCAATAAAACAGTGAAGACTAGAATCTAGTCCTGTAAAGCTTTGCTAGCGTTCGTGCTAATGGTGCTTGTGCTATGTGTTTATGTGGTGAGGCAATCAGTAATGCAAGGTTCACACAAAGGCGAATTTTGGCGAGGCTGCCATGGTGAGGACTTCTCGTGGGATTTTGCGAGTTAACGTAGCATGCCAAGGGCCTGTCAAGGCTTCTCCAGGCTTTTCGTGGGCTTTCGGGAGGGTGTGGCCTAAATTCGCTGACAACCAGCAACCGATCGAGAATCTTGGCGACAAGCCATAAGAAAAAATCAAACAAGTTTGATTTACACTTCGTCGAGGTTTGCCCAGGCCTGCAGAGGAGGGTTCGTGGTCTGCCAAAGGGGTGTCGTGCCATTTCCAGGCAATCGCTGAGGTTTCGTGGTGGATTTTCCAGTCAGGAGGTTCATTACCCAATAATTCCTTTGCTTCCTTTCCTTCCACCTTCTTTCCCTTGCCTACGAAATATAAAAAAACATTTTATTTATCTGCAATCCAATGAAATACAATTCTCCTCTGTCTTGGACCAAGGGAAAAAATAATTTACCTGCTTTTGTCTGGATTTCTGGTCCTTCAACCGTTCATGTAGCCATACAGCCTCTTCCAAAATATTATCTCAATATTTAAATACTTTTATTACCATACACGTAATCCCAGACAAAATGTATTGTTAGATTCTTAAAATTCTATTCAAATATTATACCATACTTAGTGATATTTATTCCAAATGTGCTTCTCCTCATCCAGTTAACCAGGAATAATTGCACTCTATATAATGAGACTTGCATTTGGTCAGTGTTCTTTAAACTCTGAAAACATCCTTAATATGCACAGAAAATCATATCATCTAGAGTATCATTTTTTAGTGATACGATGAAATTCCCACCCCATAATACAGTTGAGAAACAGGCAGCAAGGACACTCATTAGGTAATAAGAAAACCGATGCATTTACATAGGGTGCCATGCTGGTTCATTTCACCAATTTTTTTTTTCTCCTGAATAATTTCTGTTGCTGACTATTTGATACATCATTACAACTAAAGTTTAATTTTCATTGATGCATTCTTATCCACTTGATCCTAGTCAGGGTCATGGGAAGGCCAGTTCCTAGCTGGTAGCACAGGGGTCAAGCCAGGAACAACCCTAGAGAAGGCTAAATCTATTATCGGACACTTTTGAAAATGCCAGTTAACCTAACACTCATGTCTTTGGAATGTGGGAGGAAACCAGAGTACCAAGAGAAAACCCATCCGGACATGGGGAGGACATGCAAGTGGAGCCTGGGGTCAGGATTGAAACCAGGCATCTGAGCTGTGAAGTGGCAGTGCTAACCACTGCACCACTTGTGATGCCCTGGTTGTGTTCATTTTATATAATCTAGATAGTCTTAAACTAGTTTGAGTCAGTCCCTGTATCATGTCTATTTGTTTCGCAGGCCAGGCAGTCATGGGAAAAGGACTCTCAAGAAATGCGATTTAAGAGGCTGCAGCATCTTTTGGAGAAAAGCAACATATATTCCAAATTTCTGCTTAAGAAAATGGAACAGCAGCAGCAAGAGGTAGGTCTTTAATCTGCCTGCATGAAAAATGGTGAAGAATAATCTTTCCGCTTCCTTACTTGCTTTATGCTTTTCTTTAGTTCATTTAATGTCATTATTTGCATCACTGGCCATTTTAACAACATCTATGATGTTACAATGTACGAGTCATGTATATACAATGGAACTGGGACTATTTAGGTTAATCATTTAAACTAATGCATGTCTTTGGACTGTGGAGGAAACTGGAGTGAACCAATGCAATCACAGAGAGGACATGCAGATACAAAACAAAGGGCCCAGGCCACTCTGCCTGGGATCAAACCCAGGACCTTCTTGCTGTGAGGTGGCGATGCTATCCAATGAGTTGCCGTCGCCCACTTTATGCTCAAAGCAAACACTTCTGAATAGACCTTTCTCTCAAGGTGTATTTCTTATTGTGTATCCTGAATATGTAAATGGCAGTGGAATTATGTTGTTGTGTGTGGGTTTTTTTTATTTATTTATTTTTTTATGTAGGATAATGCAGGATATGAGAATCAGTGATATTAAATGTACAAATAAAGCCTTTGCTCCTTGATTGATCAATGAATCTTCCAATTTTATGTAAAACCAAGGACATGACAGAAGCTCACTTCTTCATAACATCTTATCTCTGTATTTTTTAAAACTTTTATTTAATTATTAACATAGGAAAAGCTCAGGAAGGAGAGACGGGAAAGGAAAGCAAGCTCCGTAAAGCAGAAGGTAGGCTTTAGATGAAAGGTACTTGATGTTATTTCTTGGTGATCTGTGTATCAAACTAATATATTTTTATACTTGTGTCATTTATATTGTAGAATAAGGACATTAACAGCACAAATGACATTGTATACAATGTTATAGCTCATGGTCAGTTTAAACAACTCTAAAAATTATCCAGGCTAAATAATTTTTTCCCTTCTTCCATAGGACAATGAAAAAAAGACTGAAAAAGGTAGCTCCTTATTTTACCTGTAATAAATTTGCATTGCTGCATTGTTTATTGTAGATTTTGAAGCTTTAAGCTTCTTAACTTGTGCTGTCTGGTGTTTGTCTTAAGCTAATAAGAAGAAGCGAGAAAGAGAGGAAGATTACAAAATTGCTGATGTTATTTCCAAAGAGGTAAGTGCTTTTTAATGCTTTGTATGATCTGTTATAAATGAGCAGTGTTTGTGACTCATTTCTGCAGTGCATTTTTGTAAGGCTTTAAGAAAATTGTAAAAGTAATCTTTTTATTTTTTTTAAACAGGAAATTTTGTCAAAAGCCAAAAAACAGAAAGTGGATGAGGTAACTTCTTAATTGCTTTCATCATATTTTCATATACCAGAACCAGTTGTAGAAAATCACCATGCCACTTTGTCTTTCAGCCTGATGCAGAAATCCATTAAAATATTTTCTTCTCAGCTTTTACATTTTCCCTTCTAACATTTCAAATTGAAAAGGCAGGAGTTAAAAAATAAATAAAAATAATAAATAAATAAAACAAAACTTGGAATAACTTAGAATGTAGTATCCAAACCAAAGTTTTGAATTTTATTTTTACTTTTGTTCAGGGCTGTAGTGTGTAAATACAGCAGCATAAAGTGTTAGCTAAACTTTTCAGGGTGTACTGTGATGAGATTATTATTATTATTGTCTCCCTCCCCTTTTCCTGCTCCTTTTTATTAAAGTATATGACCTGTCGGTTCAGATTTTGGCTGATTCAGTATTTCTGGCCAAGAATTATAAATGACAGCATACAGAAAGAATTGCTAAAGAACAATAGCAATAGAACAATTTGTGTTGTCAGTCACAAAATGTCAAACGCTGCACATTTTCTCAAAGTCTACATTATTACTAAAGCTCAAACACACACATGTATCATTATTGTAAGTTAATGATTGCACTCATAACACACTTTTGCGCTAAATTCCAGGTATAATTCGTATGACATGATTAAAATCAAGCACTATGCGCTTTTATCAACAAATAAAGATTTACCGTATTTTCCGGAGTATAAAGCACACCAGATTATAAAGCGCAGTATAAATTAATAGATCTAGTTCCATATATAAGGTGCACCAGATTATAAGGCGCATTCAGAGAAACAAAACAGTCAAACTTTATTCAGCTCATTCACATTAACTCTAAACATTGTTCAGTTGTAAGATAAAAAAAAATACACTCACTTTTTCAGTTCGTTCTGCTCCATAAATCCATTAAATCCCTCATCCTCAGTGTCTGATGTAAACAGTGGAGCGATTTCAGCACCAAGCATGTCCAGATCTCTCGTTATTATCCGAGTCTCATTGCTGTTACTTATTTGTTTAGTGATGATTCAGACCTTCGTGGAAGTTTGAATAGAGACTGTAGAGAAGCTTCTACATGCTATTTTCTGTTTGAAATCCACTTCATAAGTATGTCTCTTAACATTACTCTTACGGTTACTGTAATGCTCCTAACATCCATCTAGCACGTCGGCTTTGTTGCTTACCAAAGCCATTCTAAAATATTTCTGAGCACTGTGTACCACATAAAATCGGTCAGTAAGCACAAACAGAATCCATACATAAGGTGCACTGGATTATAAGGCGAACTGTCGATTTTTGATCAAATTTAAGGATTTTAAGTGCATCTTGTAGTGCGGAAAATACGGTAAGTGGCATTAAAACTCTGCGCCACACAAACAGGATTAACGTTATTCAAAGCAGGTGTACTGTTCATGCTGTGCTATGTTTGTGCTGCTGGAACATGTGCAAGCTTAAGCTGAATGTGACCAGTACAGAATCAGTTAATGAGACTCATCTGATATGGTCACTGCCCGTTGTGCTGAAAACTGGATTGGTGCATCTCTACTTTGAAAACATTATTTAAAACTTAACTTTTAAATATTGCATGTTGTTTTCTGCAAAAGGAGGCTTCTAGCCAGAAGAAACTTGAAGCAGAAGATATCGAAAAGCTAAGTGACTCCAACTCTGATATCAAAGGTCGACTGTCTGAGATTGTGCGAGAGAATGCCAAACACATGCTGGACCCAGAAAGGAAAGTAGACGGGCAGCCTGTGCCATTGCAGCAACCAAAACTCCTCACTGGTACTGTAATGAGATGGTACCAGGTGGAAGGCATTGAATGGCTTAGGGTAAGCAATCAACAATATTTAACTGGGGTGCACAAGACCAGATATGTGCAATCATGAAACCCAGGGTAACATTAATATGAAAGTGGTCATGTTTTGTTTTATAGATGCTGTGGGAGAATGGTATTAATGGTATCCTTGCTGATGAGATGGGACTGGGAAAGACCATACAGTGCATTGCTCATATTGCAATGATGATTGAGAAGAAAGTTCTGGGGCCGTTCTTGGTTGTAGCTCCTTTATCCACTCTACCCAACTGGATTAGTGAGTTCAGACGCTTCACTCCAGAGGTGAGACTGGCCTCACTGGCTGCCCTCTCCCCTCATTGTGTGATCTTTACAGTTCCTGCTGCCTCGTAAGGATTTGGGACATAGTAAAAGATCCGTCTTACCCCTAACACACTGTCCTGCCCTCAGGAAAGTGGTTCAGCAGAATTAAACGGTCAAACAGATTAAAATACAGTTTCTAAAATCCGTGCACAAAATACTACTTCATGTGAAAATACATTAATTAAATTGTGTAGGAAGTGCCTTGGATCTGTGGTCTTTACTGAGGTCTTGTGCTATGTTCACACATATGCAGTTGCGGCCGAGATAAGCCTTTTCTGGCTTTACCTGCAAAAATCCCAGTTAAGCGTTTAGGAAGGTCAGAAAAATATGCAAATTTAGTCCTGCCCCCTAAGCAGAGGACGGCAGGTTGCACACAGGACTCATTGTCTTTGGGCTGTTTGTGTGTCAATCACAAAGATGTCATGGAAATAGACTAATTAAAACGCTCAACAGTGAATCACATGTCATGCCACATTTTACTTTACATGGTCATACAATGACACCTACTGCTAATAACAGGTAATGTACAACATCTTTCATTACAACAACTGGAGAGGATATGCCTTGCTTTCATTTCATCTGTAAAATTTCAGTGTCCAAGTTTTTATCTTTGAAAATCTGGTCACCCTAACCCACAGGTTGACTTTCGGTTATCCAGTAAGCATTTAGTAAAGGCCGGTTGCCTTTCAGAAGGACAGACAGGCTCTCGTCTTTCCAGGTTGCCTATACGGTCATTACGTAATGTTATGGTTCGGGCAAAAACTCCCGGAATGATTCAACATGTTGAAACATTTTGTGTGACCAGGATTTTTTTCCTGGTATAGGCCATGCCCAACACTGGTTAATTCGTAAGCATCCAGGTTTTCCAGGAACACTCCAGGATACAATTTGGAAGTTTCAGTAAGTCAAATCTCGGTTAACTCGACTGCAACCGTGTATGTGTGAACGTAGCTTTACACACTTAACATGTATTAGCACTTTACTCTGTTTTACACTTAATTTTGCCCTGCAGCCCTGTCTAGGATTATGCAGATAAGTGAATGAATGAATGTCTTATCTATATCATCCTTCTATTCTTTAGCTGTCTGTAATGCTTTACCACGGCTCACAGAAGGAGCGAATGGACCTTGTTAAAAAGATTCATAAGCCTCAGGGTTCTCTGCACATGTGCCCAGTTGTTGTTACCTCATTTGAAATAGCCATGATTGACAGGAAAACTCTTCAGGTAAGAAATTGTTTCTGATATACTAGGCTAACTTTGTTAGCACTTAAATGATCAAGTTTTAAACACTGGTAAATTAACTTTGTTGATCTTTTCAGCGTTTTCACTGGAAATACCTGATCGTGGATGAGGGTCACAGAATAAAGAACCTGAATTGCCGTTTGGTGCGAGAGCTAAAAATGCTTCATACTGACAACAAGCTCCTACTGACAGGAACTCCTTTACAGAACAATTTATCTGAGCTGTGGTCTCTGCTTAATTTCCTCCTCCCGGATGTCTTTGATGACTTGAAGAGGTATGTTGATATGGAGCTGAATGTTGTTTGCTCCACAGTGTTGATCTGGATTTACAGTTCATTTTGTGATTTATATTTTGCCCCCAGTTTTGAGTCGTGGTTTGACATCAACAGCATCACATCAGATGTGGAGAATATTGTAGCTAATGAACGAGAACAGAATATTCTAAATATGCTTCACCAGGTGAGATCACAGTAGGGAACATTCACAACTACTGCTCAGAGTAGAATTGCTTTTTTCCAATTAAAGCTGTTAAGTTAACATTTAAGTAGTGTTAGTGCAATATTTCCACACAACTTTTGATGTTAGGTATTTTTGTCTGTGTCGCACGTATTGTTATAGGCTAAAATAGCAAACCTGATATAGATGCACAACTTAGTTATGTATTTAAAATGATCCCCTATTCACTGCAAACTGTAAAGAACTCAACAGTTTGACACTTGTACGGTTTGCTCATTCCTGAGCGACACGTTTCATCACAAATTCACTCTGTCACGTGACACTTATGAAATTACAGGTACATCTAAAAAAAAAATAGAATATCATAAAGACCAATATTTTCTGCCACTTACTCGAGAAAGTGAAACCCATATATTATATAGATTCATTACACATAGTGAAACATTTCAAGCCTTTATTTCTTGACATTTTGATGATTGTGGCTTAAAGATGAAAACCAAAATTTCAGTGTCTCAGAAAAATAAAATATAAGCTCAATAAAAAAGGATATTTTAAACAGAAATGTGAGGCTTCTGAAAAGTATTTTCCTTTCTATGCACTCAATACTTGGTTGGGCCTCATTTTGCATGAATTACTGCATTAATGTGGTGGGGTATGGAGATGATCAGCCTGTGGCTCTGCTCATGTATAATGGAAGCCCAGGTTGATTTGATAGCAGCCTTCAGGTTACCTGCATTGTTGGGTCTGGTGTCTCTAATCTTCTGCTTGACAATACAACATAGATTCTCCTTGGGGTTCAGATCAGTTGAGTTTTCTGGCCAGTCAAGCCTTGTAACATCATCAGAATCAGAGTTGTTTATTGCCATTGTCAATGAACAGGATTCACAGACTAGGAATTTGTTTTGGCATAAAGGTGCACATGAAACATGGAAGACTGTCACACTGTGATAAAAGAGACGGTAAAACAGTATCACACTGATTTAAAAAAAATAGTAATAATAGATCTCTAAATACAAAATAAAAATATTGTATCAGGGTATGTGCAACAGTACAACTAGATATTGTAATTAAAATTCAGTGGTAAAGGGTCTGAGGCAGACTTATAAACTGTTCATGAGTCCAGTGGCAGAGGGGAAGAAACTGTTCTTGTGACGGGAGGTTCTGATCTGAATGGACTGAAGCCTCCTGCTCAAAGTGAGTGGCTCAAACTGTGCGCAGGGTGTGAAGGGTCAGCTGTGATCTAACCCATTCACCCCATAGTCCTGGAGACGTACAGGTCATATAGAGAGGGCAGGCTACAGCCGATCACCTCAGCAGAGCGCACAATGCGCTGTAGTCTGTGTCTGTCCCTGACAGTGGCCCCGGCCTACCACACCGTGATGAGGATGGACTCGATGATGGCTGTGTAGGACTGCACCATCAGCTGGGTCGGCAGCTTGGCTTTCATCAGCTGTTGCAGGAAGTACATCCTCTGCTGGGTCTTCTTGATGAGGGAGCTGATGGTAGGCAACGGCTCCCATTTGAGGTCCTGGATGATGGTGGTGCCGAGGAACCGATAACAGTCCACAGTAGTGATGGGGGTGTCGATGAGTGCAAGGGGGGGCTGTGGCTTTCCTGAAGTCCATGATCATCTCCACTGTCTTCTGGGTGTTGAGTTCCAGGTTGTTGCTGCTGCACCAGGTCACCAGCCAGTCCACCTCCCTCCTGTAGTCAGACTCATCACCATCCGAGATAAGCCCTATGAGGGTGGTGTCATCTGCAAACTTAATAAGTTTAACAGAATTGTGGCTAAAGATGCAACAGTTGGTGTACAGGGAGAAGAGCAGAGGGGAAAGTACACAACCTTGTGGAGATCGTATGTTTAGAGTACATGTGTCCGAAACATTTTTCCTCAGCCGCACTCGCTGACTCTGGTTTGTTAGGAAGTCTGTGATCCATCTGCAGGTGGAGTCAGGCACATGAAGCAGAGAGAGCTTGTCCTGGAGCAAAGCAGGAAGGATGGTGTTGAATGCAGAGCTGAAGTCCTCAAACAGGATCCTAGCGTAGGTTCCTGGGGAGTCCAGATGCTGCAGGATGAAGTGAAGGGTGAGGTTTATGGCGTCATCTACAGACCTGTTGGCTCAGTAGGCAAACTGCAGAGGGTCCAGAAGGGGGTTGGTGATGGACTTGAAACAATATATAGTATAGTAGTAGTAGTAGTAGTAGTAGTAGTAGTAATATACTTTATTATTATTAATATATACTATAATTTGTATTTTGTAAAGATGATATGATATGTTGAATCAATCCTTAGTGTATTTCGAGTGCCTTGTCTTCAAATCTTAAGCAAAAGGCCCTTGACCTTCAACTGGTCAATTCAAATGCATTGCATTGGATTACAGAGTGAAAAATGTAAAAGTGAAGAAATATAAGCACTTTTTGAAATTGAATTATTACAGTGGATTACACTTCTTCACCAAAGACCAAGAGCAGAACTCAAAAGGGAAAAAGGTCATGTAAAAGAACCGTGATATTTTGGAGCTTAAGCTTTCCACCTACGAGTCAGATTTCTTCAAGTGCGGCTCTCTACACAAGCGACTTCACGGCTGTTCTGCCCTGGCAGTTCCACGCAGCCCTCCAGTTCAAATGAGAATGCTAATTCTGCCGATTCCACTGCATTCAGCAAGCACGGCGAATTTCACGCGAGGTGCGCTTTACATAACTTTAAACCCCTCGTGCTGTGACTTCAATGTCATACCAGCCTTTCTTCTTTTTAAGAGTAGATTTTAATGGGAAGCACTCCTGGGATTACCGTTCGCTGCTGTGTGAATTCTTTATTCTGTGTTGGTTGGCAGGTTCCTGTGTGGCTGCATCAGTTCATAAAACACATCCCTAAATCATTACACTTTTCTTAAACCAATACCCAGTTTACACTTGGTCTTTTCATGCGTCTTTTATCTGGATTGTATCTGGATAATATTTTAACTAATGATTTTAACTAATGAAATGCATTTCCAGTCAGCCAGTTTTAAATCTGATTGCTTTACATCAAGTTTACATAACTCAGTTCAGAATTCTTGACCCTCCAACATCATGTTCTTTACAGTTTTTAGGTGAAAAATTGGGTGCTACATCACACGTCAATAGTTCACATTAAGGACCAACTTTGGGAGTTACTGTTTGAACACAGATGCTGTTAAAATTTTACATTGTTTTGTCATGATCTGGGCATCCGGAGTTTACATCTCGCCTCCAACTCATGTCAACGAGGGTGGTTCATTATCAATTAAAGGGACAGGCACTCAAAACCGAATTGTTCAAAAATGTGCTGTTTGATCCTTGTGGTATTTTGACCAAAGCATGGTAGAGACATTAAAAAAAAACCTGGTAAACTTTATTAATTTGCTCAAAATGGGTATTTTATGATGTCACATTTAAATCCACAAACATTTAAGCTGTGAACTAAAACAGGTTTCAGAATTACTGTAGCTCCAAAACTTGAATACACATGCATTATAGTAGAAGCAATATTTTGGCCTGGCCCTCAGCTGTGAACCATTTAGCGGCTATTGTTTTAGTAATTACATAGTGCTTTGGAAGCATGATCCTACTACATCAGCTGTAACTACTTCAAGGATTAGAATCTGCACATGCATCCTTTCTTTTTTTTTTTTTTTTTTTTTTTTTTTTTTTAACCTGTCG
>JAVSBU010103506.1:0-13305 GCA_033118015.1 Loricariichthys derbyi
ATATAAACAAAATCTCACTGTTACTATAAAGCACCAAGAATGTGACAAGATCTCAATTCCAGCAAGGTTTACAAGGAAGGAGAAAGGAATTAGCTGTTTCTATGGAAACAATAAATAAGTAATGCATGAGAAGCTATGAATTAAAGCTGATTTAACTTGAAGCCAGCACAACTTTATAAAGTTTGATTAGACCCACACTGTCATTGAAAATTAAATATCAAAATTTAACATCAAAATCAAAATTTTATATATTCGTTGTATAAAACTTGTTTAAAGTATATAAGCTTGTGCAGCAGGAGGTTAAGTAGATTTTACACATTAATTTATTACTCAATTTCTGCAAAATCTGAAATCACATTACAGTCAGTCTACTAAGAATGAATTGAAGAATGAAAAGTTAGCTGGACCTGATTTTAGAATATTATGAAGAGTAACTGCTACATATGACAGTCAGTCCTGCAGTCTTGAGTGTTCTTCGTGAATTACAATAGAAAATCTACTGCAGTGCGTATGTCCCATTTGGGAATTCATAGCAAGTCTGACACAGCTACAGTTACACCTCATAACAAGACCAAAGCTGTGCTCATTTTATCTAAAATTCACACAGACATTTTTCACAAAGTTGCATCCTAAAACATCACCACAGCTAATTTATGTTAAAGCATGAGTAAGTCAAATAGTGTCATATCAATAAAAGCACTAGGTTGCAACATACCAAATTATAAACTGAGATGGATAATCAACTATGAGTATCACTGATTTGTACAAAAGCTTTGACAGAGTGGACACCCTTTACTTCAGATGGGACACACACTGTATCATGGTGCAGCAGTAAATAGTGACAGCAATATTTAAACAACAAAATAATATTTAATGTTTTTATATAAAGCCCAGCGCTAATAGATGATCCATGTTTTGTCAATAGACATCATACAAACAAAGTGTACAAAACAGTAAAATATTACAAAAGTTTGGACAGTACGGAAAAAGGCAAAAGACAAACAAACAAAAAAAGTCTGTCCGACATTTGTCCTGAAATATAGGACTGGGTGTATATTAACAAAGGAAATGAAGTTGACCCAGCAAAATATGAAATATCTTGGGTTCATGCTGTCTGCAATAAAATTAGCTTTCATAATACACACTGCTTATTTATTTATTAAATTTGCCTTGTCTCTACTCCCTCATTTGGGATTGTAGTCTCAATAACTACTCCTTATAGATTTGCACATTTTAACCAAAATGATTATCTATTATATGCCTGAAAATTACAGGAGTTGTTTTTTTTTTTTAACCTAGAGGTTGTCCATTTCTAGCCAGAACTCCTGGCAAACTATTTCCTTTACCTGATTTTGTCATCTCAATCTTATATACCAAATCAGCAAGACTGAAGATAATAACGTTCAGCTGAGATAAGACAAAGCAGTATGAAATTTAGGAAATGTGGTACGTATAATGTACAGTAACCTACATTTAGCCAGCAGCCCCACAGGCATGAAACAGTAGGTTTGTCTCATAGACAGAAACTGGGGTTAAATAGGCTGACAGCCACAGTAGGGGACTTAATCCTCAGCATATAAAGCATGGTGAAACATAGCAGGCGGTCTAAGCCTGACCCAAGTCTGCTGCACAATGACAGCTGATCCTCATCACCTCTAGGGACATGGAGGTTGGGCTGGTCATAAGCTACACTTGTCCAAGCTTTAGGGGCTGAGATCTTTAAGCGTCTTTGGGTTATTGAAAAGCACTATATAAATGTTATTTATTATTTTTATCGTCATCATCATCATCTAGACTGAATCCACAGTCTGTACCATAACACTATATAGCAGGTCATTAGCATAACCATAAATTAGAAACGGCATTATGGAAATTACTACCATAACCTTATAAAGCATTTCAAGAGAGTATGACAATCATTATTCACAAACCCACGCACTGTAATTGGTGGTACAGAGGTTTGCTTGCTCGTTTCTATGGTTTATTTCATACTGCTTTCAGCATCTATGGCTATTTTATAACATACACAATTATACATTGATACACTTTGAAACTAGTCATACATATTCAGATCAAGCCAATTTACGTAATTTATCCTAATGCATGTCTTTGGACTGTGGGAGGACACATGGACATGGGGAGGGGACACAGACTCCACACAAAAGTCTGAGGTCAAGACTGAACTGGAGCTGCGAGGAGAATGTCATAATGGCTGCCCCACCGTTCTGCCATGGTGGTACAGTAAGAAGGAATAATAATTATTGGAAAGGGTTGACAACTAAAGCTAATTAAGTGCTGGGCTGAGGTTTATATTAATGATTGACATAAGGAATTATTACCAGAACAGAAAGAACATGCTAAACCTTAAATCAAATACAGGTACTCCGCATTTTACATTGGGCTGACTGGTGATATTTTGACTTTGATAATAAACATTATCAAACAAACAAATGGGAATTTGATAATAAACAAATACATATTCAGCAGAAACCGTACTCTGGAATTTTTAATTTTCCTGGCAAGAAATAATGCAAACCTCAGTGCAATATGCCCAAGCATCAGCAGGTGGAGATAATGTACCAATAAGACACGCCTAAATTGCACTCACCTCAATGGTTATTAAGTTTCACTTATTTTTGCGCATTTCATGTCTTTATTGTATTATGCATTGTATTAAATTCCTTTATAATTTACTCATGCTTTAATCTGTTATAACATAACAGGCCTAATAACAAGCCATAATTTTGGGGTCATGACAGGATTATTCCTGTGGACAATGCTTCTTATGGGAAAATTTGATTACAACTTCAAATAAATCACAGTTCGAAGAGACTTCTGGAAACAATTAATTTAGAAGTCCGTGGTTCTACTAACTTCTTATAAAATATGCTTTACATTAATGATTTTGCCCAACTGTATTTTAATGCAAGTACTTTATGCATGTATGACGCACCCTCCTGTGCTAGATGAGGGACTGCAGCAATGCATGAGTCACATCAATGTGGAAGTCACATAGCAGGTCACAGTCATATTGTTTAATTTAGGCGCCATTATTATATATACACAGTATACTGTATTTCAAACTCTTCGATTCACGATAAATTCAACTTATGATGGATTTGTTGAAACATATCCCATTTGTGAATCAAGGGGTACCTGTATAGTTGGGCAATAAAAAAACACTGTTTCTGTTTTCCAGTGAGTACCAGCAAACCAGCAGTGTTATGTTGCTATGCAAGATGCAAGGTAGGTTCTTCATGTTTGTCCAATACATCCACTCTGATAAGCAGAGCTGAATTTGACCCCAGTAATCAGATTACTCAAAGCATGTATACCATTTACACAAATTCAATTGATTTTCAGCCTGCACGTGTGAGAAACTACCACCATGGATGGTAAGGTCGTAAATATTTGGCCATCATTTTTTCCTTGCTGGATCTGGCAACCCCAGATTTAAACTCATCACAGAATTAAAGGCAGTAAAACAGCTATAACACTTTTTACAGACTCATGCAGTATAATGCAGTATATATACAGAAGAAAATGAAGAATATAATTCATATTAAAGCTTGATGTTTATGTCACATATTTCTGTGAGATTATTGGCTGAATGCAAAGCAGAATATTATTATTGCCCGAGTCATGTAAACTCAGAGGTCTCCCCATTACCTGATTACCCATGTGCATGTATACTCATTGGTCAGTTTACAGACAAATTCTGATTTATCGCAGGTATGAAATTATTAAACTAAATGCGAAGCCAAAACCCAAGATTTACCAAGAGAATATTGTCACACTGTTCTTCACATCACCTGTCAGTGGTTTTAATGTTATGGCTGATTATCAGTGTATTTGAAATGAAAGTAAATCTATATTATTTAATAACAAGCCAACAGCAACCATGAATCATCATCATCAAAAATCTTTAAACCATTAGTGGTTTAGTACTAGTTTGGCATTTACCTTAGCAGTGTAGCAAGTGGGATACATCCTATGTGTGGTTTTGGACCGAGTCTTGCTCCAATTAATGGATTCAATGTCATACTGTGGAGATCTGTTTTCATTTGAGAGCACAAGTAGCTCACTGTGCCAAGTCAGCTCTGAAATCTATAACAACTTCAAGCATCCTAAATAGGCAAGCTGCTTGCCAGTATCAGATTAATAACTGACTATGAGCTCTGCAGTACAGTGTAAATACAATATGCTTCAGACTTTCCAATGTGTTTAAGGGTGTGGGGACACAAAAATAGAACCCCATCACAACTCAGGCATCATTTCGCAAGATTCTAGAAGTGCTACACTAAGCCATCATCTTTCCAACCCTATGATTAATTACTCTATAATTAGTAAGGGGTGACAGATGCTTAAAATTGTTTTGACATATGGTGATTTTTATGTGATACAGTAAATAAAACCATCTGAAAATGAAAATCATCTAACAGCAGTGGTAAATTAATAATTATATGCTACACTTATTCCTTGCAAATACTACCATTTTATACTAACATTGTTATACTCTAAGAGTTCGACTCTGTGTGACACTGCTTTATTACCTACAAGCCCTGGTAAAAATTTTGGAATAATCACATTTAGATTCACTGAGGTTTATCCAGATCTCCCATCATTAATACAAGATCTTGTGGGAAAATGTCAGTAGAAGCAAAATCAGTAGTTGGATTAGTGCCATTGAAGATCTGAGCATCCCTGCACCCTGTGAAATTCAGGATTGACTCCAAAATGTTTCCATGATCCTGAACAGATCGCAAAGGGTCAAAACTATAAAAAAATAATAATAATACTCATAATACTAGAGATTATAAAAAAAAAAATTATAATACTGGGGATGCACATACTTTCCTTCCATGTTGAAATCCAACATTTCCTGGTCATGGTCACTCTAGCACTTAACCTTGAATGAATGTAGGGTGCAGCCATAAGAATGCCCAGGAAGGGACTACAGTCCATTGAAGGGCTGGGTAGGGGTCACTGTTAGTTGCAGCACATAGTGATGATTTCCCAACTGGCTTCGTTGGCTCAGATACAGCCAATGTGATGTCCAACCAATCTGAAGGGTAACAGTGGAACTCAAACCCAGGTCACTGTGGTGGTAAGCTAGTGCACTATACCATTGCACAAATGCCCCCAAAAATACTACTTTTCTACTAAAATAATACAGATATAAAAACTTTGTAACAACTGACTTGAGCTGATACAGTCAACCTCCCCCATAACAACAATTCTGCAATCTTCCGTTGCCAATTTATACAGAACCCTGCAGCATGATAGCAACATGTAGGCTGGAGGGTGGCACGGTAATGAGCTGTCACGTCACTGCCCCAAGATCCCCAGTTCTATATGCTGAATTCAGACTCTGTCTGTGTGGAGTTTGCATGATCTCCTTATATCTGAGTGGGTGTACTCTGGATGCACAGGTTTCAATCCATATTCCAAAGGCATGCATTAAATTAACTGGTCACTCTAAACCTGCCCAAGACTAGTGTGTTGCTATAACTATTGAATCCGATTTGATGTTAAAAATAAATAATAAACAACCAAACTCTTGGAGGGGAGGCTGTTGTGTCAGCATCCTAATAGACTGTGGTAAAGAAGGTGTGGTGTTTTAGAGAGGCTCCCAGCACACACTGCAAGTCCAGGTGAAGTGTGCAAGGTAATTTTTATGTGCACAGCTCTAACATCTACCTGTTAGTTATTAGTTGGATATTTGAGCCAATTGCTATGTGCATTGAGTAATCTACCATGTAGAGAAATGCATGTTATACTGGCCAAAAACAAAAAGTTCACACACTAATATTGTGTTGGACCTTTAGCTTTCCTTACAGCACACATTCACTGCGGCATGATTTCCACAAGCTTATGCAATGTCACAACATTTATTTCTATCCAGATTTGCATTAATACCCCCCCAAAATCTTGTATTGATGATGGGAGATTTGGACCACTGTGCAAAGTCTTCCCCAGCACATCCCAAAGATTCTCAGGTCTGGACTCTGGCCAGTCCATGTGTATAAATGATGTTTCATGCTCCCTGAACCACTTTCACAATTTGAGCCTGATGAATCCTGGCAGTGTCATCTTTTAATATGTCTGTGCCATCGTGGAAGAAAAAAAAACCCATTGATGGAATAACCTGGTCATTCAGTATATTCAGGTATCAGATGACCTCATTCTTTGGGTAAATAACATTGCATAACTTCTTTTGCTTCACTGACACCACACCAGTTTCATTTACAGTATTCAGTACAGGCCCACATTCAGACTGATTTACAACAGAGCTGAACAGATAAAGATTAAACATTAAATCTTACCGGTCCTGAGAAGTGACAACCGTTTCTTTATTAGCCTAGAACTTAAATCACTGACTCAGCTCTAATGAATAGTTCAGTTATTTTACAAATGCTGCATACAAGTTTTTATTTACGTATTTTAATAACTGCATTATTGGCACTGGTCTCCAGTTCCTCAGTAACATCACGAACCGTGATACATATCGAGTGCAGTGAAACGCTTCCAGGCATCGCGATACATTTGTCATATCGCAAAGAATTAGTCCATCCAAAAGCTTCCAAAGAAAATGTACCAACAAGCTGTAACAACATTTAAACCTCCATTAAAACCGCAGTCAGTCATTTTAGAGAAACCAGTTCACAAGCAGCTCATTAGAGAAACTGTAGCCTAATTTCTGAATCAAGCTCCCAGACTGCACTGAGCTTTCTAACAAAGCCCTGAATGAAGTTCCCATACAGTTATCTAAGCTAAGCTAACAAGCTAACATAATACTGTATGCTACCATTACCGCTGCTATCATTTATTTCATTAAACTCACCCAAGTTTTAGCAATTTTAGGACTCACCTCTCCTGTGCCAGGATTTTTCCTTTGTGTTTTATTTGAAGTAATTTCTAAAAACGCCCCCGGTTCCGGTCTCACATCCCCGACAGTCAATAAGAGCTGTGTGGAACCAAGGAAGAACCGGAGACAGATTATTTTCTCACCCGTATTCGGGGAAGGTCACGCCCACAACCGTTGATTGGTCATAAAAAAACAGAAGATGATTGGTTACTGTCCGAGATGATGTAAATTACTAGCCAATCCGGGTGCAGGAGGCAGTGTCGGCGTGATCACGGTTGGCAAATTTAAGAAAGGTAACTGAAGGCCAAGCTGCTGTTCCATTATCAGAAAAAATAAACTCAATATTCTCCGCCAGGGAGCAGTGTCTCTCTTATTACAGCAGACTGTGTAACCGAGATTTTTGATCTCGTTGAATACAAGTATGGCTTCAGAATTTATCTATTACCCAATTTTTTATTGTTATGATGTATGTTATAGAGCCCTGGCCTCACTGGCCATTTTATTAGGTACACCTTGCTAGTACCAAGTTGGACCCCCTTTTGCCTTCAGAACTGCCTTAAGTCTTCATGGCACAGATTCAACAAAGAGCTGAAAAGGTGCAGATATTTTATGAAAGCACGACGTAGCTGCTGCAGATTTGTCAGTTGTACATCCATGATCCAAATCTCTTCTAACATCACATTCCAAATGTAGGACTGAGACCTAGTGAATGTGAAGAACATTTGAGTACAGTGAACTCATTGTCATGTTCAAGAAACCAGTTTTAGAGGATTGGAGCTTTGTGAAATGATATGTAGAAGATGTTTACACTGTGGTCATAAAGGGACGGACATGGACAGCAATATTCATTTAGGTTCTGGGTTTTAAACAATGTCCAATCTATGTTAAGGGGCCCAAAGTATGCCAACAAAATATTCCCCACACAATTACACCACCAGCCTGAACCATGGATACGAAGCAGGATGGATCTTTTCTTTCATATTGTCCATGCCAAATTCTGACCCTACCATCCAAATGTTGTAGAAGAAATCGAGACTCATCAGACCAGGCAATGTTTTCCAATCTTCTTTTGTCCAGCTTTGGTGAGCTGTGAAAATTGTAGCCACAGCTGTTTGTTCTTAGTGGACAGGAGTGGCACCTGGTGTGGTCTCCTGCTACTGTAGCCCATTTGCTTCAAGCTTTAACATGTTGTTCAATCAGAGATGTTTTTCTGCACACCTTGATTGAACCGGCTGGTTATTTGAGGTCCATTGGCTTCCTATCAGCTCAAACAGCTGTGATTGGCTGATTAGATATTTGCTTTAACAGGCTGTTGAAAAGCTGTACTTACTAAAGTTACCAGTCTATGTACAGTGTATGTACTAGTTATCTACAGCATTTAACCCACAGGACATGCTTCAGGTTGCTACTTCTGCCAGCCAAATAGCTCTAAATAGTGTTAAATCAAAATCCAAACATATTGTTAAATACAGTAATTTAAATATCATAGTTAGGAATTGCCTGTGTCAGAGCCTCTGGAAAAACACTGAGACAAATTTGTTTGATAAGAAGGTAGATCAAGATCAGTGGATACACATACATTTTAAAACCACATTTGTACATAGTTAAAATATACATACTTTCAGTTGCAATCAGAAATATTCAAACCCCTTAACTCCAAAAACATTATAGAGATGTTGATGAAAGATAATGACAATAAATGACAAAAAACCTCATTAAACAACAAACAGTATTTATTAATACATATGTGAATTATTTTGACAACAGAATTTGCCTTAACTTTGATGTTCAAATGAAAAATGTAACTCTTTGAACATGTGCATGAGCACTATTATTCAACCCCCTGCTTTAATACTTTGTGGAGCATCCTTTAGCTTTTATAACTTCTAACAAACACTTTCGGTAAGTACTAACAAGCTTCTTACACCTCTCAATTGGAATCTTGGCCCCTTCTTCACATGCAAAAGCCTCTAGTTCAGTGATGTTTGATGGCGTTCGTGCTGCAACTCCCTTCTTTAAATCCCACCAAAGATTTCAATCAGGTTCAGATCTGGTGACTAAGAAGGCCACGCCAAGACATTTCAGGATCTTTTTCTCAACCAAGCTTTGGTTGACATGGAGGTGTGCTTAGGATCATTGTCTGGCTGGATGGTTCGGTGATTGCCAAGGTTTAAATTGTCAACAGATGGCATCACCTTCCCCTTTAAAATGGCCTGGTATTTCTGAGAATCCATGATGTCAGGTACACAATCAAGATTGACAGTTCCTGCTGCAGAAAAACAGCCCACATCATCAGTGACCCACCTGGCCTTTCACAGTTCCAGTTTGGTTTCATCAGTCCATAGAACTGTCTCCCAATTTTTTCCCTCCCTCTCTTTATTTCGTTTCTACCACTCAGGTTGCAGTTGGCTGGCAGGATGTGTTTTCTATTTTTTTACACAAGTTAAAAGGCTGCCCCTGGGCTGAAGGGTAATTCAGGCGATTATCCCATAAAATTTCTGACTTGGAATGTGAGGGGTTTGAATAATCCAGTTAATTGGCTTCATATATCTAATCATATGAAACATTTGTATACAGATGTGGCATTTTTGAAGGAGACGCACCTTAAGAATGATGACCACCTTCGATTGAAGTTTCCTTGGGTTGGTGAGTTTTTCCATTCCAGATTTAATTCCAGAACCAGAGGGGTTGCAATTTTAATAAAAAAAAATGAATAAAATTTGTCTTGGGTAATTTTACAGTCTTTGTCTTTGGTAGGTTTACAGATATAAATGGCTTTTTCTAATTGTGCAACTCTTGTATTTAACACTCCAGTATTAAGATAAGATAAGATAAGATAAGATAAGATAAGATAAGATAAGATAAGATAAGATAAGCCTTTATTTGTTCCACAAAATACGGAAATTCACATTCTCATCAGGTACAGTACAGGTACAGCAGAGGGGGAAGGTATAAAGATTTAGCTATTAAAATAAATAAATATAAAATATAAAAAATTAAAAAAATAAATACAATTATAATGGAATTAGAGATCTACATGTATATATACAAGATAAATTCACAGTTATTTACATGTGTTACATGACATGTAACACAGAGGAACAAAATAAAAATATTGCACACATGATTAGACATTAGATAGTAGATAATGAATATTGGATATATTATTGGTGAATGTTTTTGCCCTCAACTTTAAACCAGCCACTAGGGAACATTATCCAGTGTTTCTTTTGTGCCTGTCCCAAACCCAGGTAAATGGTGAGGGTTGTGTCAGGAAGGGCATCCGACGTAAAACACTTTGCTAAAACTAACTTGCGAGTTCATTTAAGTGACATCATACCGGATCGGTCGAGGCCCGGGTTAACAACGACCGCCACCAGTACTGTTGACAAACAGGGTGGAAATTGTGCTACTGTTAGTCGAAGACCACAAGGAGGGAAATATGGATGCAGTTAGAGAGGACATGTAAGTAGTTTGGTGTGAGGACAGAGGATACAGAGGACAGAGTGAGATGGAGGAGGATGACTTGCTGTGGCGACCCTTGAAAAGGGAAAAGCCGAAAGAAGAAGAAGAAGTTTATGCCCCCAACTTTGATGACCCCAATTTTATGAACTTATTATTTGTTTCAATAACATCTTTACACATACATTCTCTAATCCTAGGGGGAGACTTTAACTGTGTTATAGATCCTATTTTACATCACTCACCTTCTCACTCAAAGTCCGGCTCTGCAATGTCTCAGGTCCTCTCTAACTTTTTAACTGAAAACTCTAGAGCCGTGCCAATTTAATAATCAATTTTCTTTTTATACATATCCTAATAAGAGTCACTCCCGGATTGACTATATGTTTTTAGATAATTCACTTATTCCCAAGGTCACCGCATCTACTTATCACCCAATTCTTATTTTGGACTATGACACCTTCACCATTGTGCAGAAGTTATTTAATCCTCCCTTTGCTCTGGAGATTTAACTCATTATTACTGTCGGATTCTGTTTTTTTATTAATTTGTCATATCTTCAATAAATGATTTTATTAGTAACAACAGAAATGACTCTATATCAGCCTTTCTTTTGTGGGAGTCTCTTAAAGCTTATTTACCAGAACAAATAATTTATTTTACTGCTCATCACAATAAAACAAAGAAGCTTGAGCTTCAGGATCTGATAGCTAGATGATTTATATACAAAAAAATCCCACTTCTGTTCTACAGAAACGTTGATTGGATCTACAAACCAAATTTGACCTAATGTCTACATCCACTACAGAGCGACTTCTGCTGCAGTCGTGTAGTACCTACTATGAACATGGTGATAAAGCATCCAGGTTGTTGGCCTACCAGCTGAGGAGACGGGCAGCATACCGATTAATTCACCACATTACAGGTCCAAGTGATGAGTGTTATTCAGACTCTCTTTCAATTAATGCTGAATTCAAGTCATTTTATTTTGATATTTATCAATCAGAAGCCGCCCCTGATGATGAGGTCTTTGTTTTCTTAGATAATCTAGAATTCCCTGTTGTGGAATCATCACTTGAAAAGCATCTCGATTCATCCCTGACCCAGAAAGAAATAGAGAATGCTACAAAGGTCATGCAGTGTAACAAAGCTCCTGGCCCCGATGGCTTTCCTGTCGAATTTTATAAGAAGTTTATAAACAAATTAACGCCCCTTCTTTTAGCTGTTTTTAAAGAGTCTCTATCGTCTGGCACTTTGCCACAAACTATGACTCAGGCATCCATCTCCTTACTGTTGAAGAAGGACCGGGATCCTGCTCTGTGTGGGACATATAGACCTATCTCTGCTGAATTCAGATATTAAGATCTTGGCCAATGTGCTGGCTTTGAGACTGTAGAATGCTTTAGCTGGACTGATATCATCTGATCAAAATGGCTTTGTTAAAGGTCCTCAGCTTTATTTTAATATTCGAACAGTTTTAAACGCTGTTTTTATGGAACACTCCACCTCCTCACCCGAGCTAGTTATTTCTATGGATGCAGAAAAACAATTTGATCATGTGGAGTGCAATTACTTGTTTACAGTCCTTCAAAAATTTGGATTATTATATACTGCTCCCCAAGCTAGCATACATACTAATGGAAATTGGTCTGATTACTTCTTGCACCCCATCAGCTCTTGCACCCCATCACCCCCCCCCCCCCATCTTGACAGAAAAAATCAGACATAGAAATTATTGCAAATTTATTAAAAAGAAAAACTGAAATTTTACATGGCCATAAGTATTCAGACCCTTTGCTGTGACACTAATATTTAACTCCCATGCTGTCCATTTCTTCTTATCCTCCTTGAGATGGTTCTACTCCTTCATTGGGGTCCAGCTGTGTTTAATTAAACTGATTGGACTTGATTAGGAAAGGCACACACCTGTCTATAGTGCATGTCAGAGCAAATGAGGTCGAAGGAACTGCCCAAGGAGCTCAGGGACAGAATTGTGGCAAGGCACAGATCTGGCCAAGGTTACAAAATAATTTCTGCAGCACTCAAGGTTCCTAATAGCACAGTGGCCTTCATAATACTTAAATGGAAGAAGTTTGGGATGACCACAACTCTTTCTAGACCTGGCCATCCAGACAAACTGACCAATCGTGGGAGAAGAGCCTTGGTGAGAGAGGTAAAGAAGAACCCAAAGATCACTGTGGATGAGCTTCAGAGATGCAGCAGGGAGATGGGAGAAAGGTCCACCAGTCAGGGCTTTTTCTCCTCAGTGCAAAACATATGAAAGCCTGCATAGAGTTTGCCAAAAAACACATTAAAGACTCCCAGACTATGAGAAATAAGATTCTCTAGTCTGAGGAGATGAAGATTGAACTTTTTGGTGTTAATTCTAAGTGGTATGTGTGGAGAAAACCAGGCACTGCTCATCACCTGCAATCCCAACAGTGAAATATGGTGGTGGCAGCATCATGCTATGGGGGTGTTTGTTCAGCTGCAGGGACAGGTCTAGTTCCAATTGAAGGAAAGATGAATGCGGCCAAGTACAGAGATATCCTGGATGAAAACCTCTTCCAGAGAGCTCAGGACCTCAGACTGGGCCAAAGGTTCACCTCCCAACAAGACAATGACCCTAAGCACACAGCTAAAATAACAAAGGAGTGGCTTCGGAACAACTCTGTGACTATTCTTAACTGGCCCTGACCTAAACCCAATTGAGCATCTCTGGAGAACCTGAAAATGGTTGTCCACCAACGTTCACCATCCAACCTGACAGAACTGGAGAGGATCTGCAAGGAGGAATGGCAGAAGAATCCAGAATGGCAGAGGAACCCAAATCCAGGTGTGAAAAACATGTTGATTAATTCCCAAGAAGACTTATGGCTGTACTAGGCTCAAAAGAGTGCTTCTACTCAAAACTGAGCAAAGGGTCTGAATACTTATGACCATGTGATATTTCAGTTTTTCCTTTTTAATAAATT
>JAVSBU010103714.1:0-21083 GCA_033118015.1 Loricariichthys derbyi
AGGTATCCACCTGCCCTTAGTAGAGGGTAGGTGGCGTATGAGCTGGAGCTCAGAGGTATTTGGCAGGGTTTAGATGGCCAGTGTAGGGACAGTTAGCTGCATCTCTGCGCCGCCCAGACATCCCCGGCTCCTCCTGCATCCCCGTGTGGTTGTCCACATGGCACTGGACTTAAAGGGTCCACACGGGGTTTCCACAGGTTCTGGTTGCGTTCAGAGGGTCATTGTCTGGGTCTGTCCCTGCACTACACCCTGCCGGACCTCGCCTGGGCTACCTTGTCTCTGTGGTTGGCCGGTCCGGGACCCCTGACCGTAAAACTGGTGTCCACATAGGCGTGGTTGGTCGGACTGGTCTGCTGGCTGTAAAATCAGTTCCACTGCTCCTTGGACGTGTTCCAAGCTGCTCCCACGTGTCCTGGCCTCGTCGGCTTTTGGTAGGTTTTGTCTTTGGTTTATTATCAGACTTTATTTGATACTTTGTTTTTGTTCTATTTTGCTTCCCTTATTTACATTTAAATAAAGCCTACCCTTATTCATGAAGCTGTCTGCATTTGGGTCCTCTGTCTACACCTCATCCTATCGTATCATGACACTTGAATGTGTTTATTAGGTGACGTATGCTCGATTAAATGTAATTAATACATGACTATAAAATTAATTCCTTGGTAAAATCATGGAAACAAAGTTCTCGTTAAGGAGGTCAGATGTTTGGATAAAGAATTGCTGAGCTGTACTATCTTAGTGTGTGCTGTTTGTTTAGTAAGAGCTCCGATCAGGCCCGATGATGAATGAAGTTGTGAATGTGACAGGCGACATCTGTGTAGCTGATAAAGATGCTGAACCCTGAGATTGGATTTGGGCCTAATCGGTCTGGATTATAGAACAGGGAAACATGGTACTGGACAGACAGCATGCCAAAAAACACACAAACAACGATATGTCAAAGGAACAGTAAATAATAGTAGGGTTATGGAATATTAAAAACGGTCCAGAATGGCATTTCTCCAACACAGAGCCATGTTTATGCACTAATATGTTTTTATTAATTTGAATGTTAAAGGTCCCCTCCAGTGCTCATATCTACTTAAGCTGAATGGACAGAGTCGAGTAAATAGTGTTGAATGCCACTGAACGTTTTGCTGATTCGTTTTTGTTTAACCTGTTAAAAGTTGTTAAACAAGCCCAAAATCGTTACCTGGAGTTAGAGAGTTTCAGTTGCCGAAGATGTGACGACAAGAGCAGGTAGACAAAATGGCGACTCATCATCGGAAGATTCATACTGTAGAGAGGTCAAAAGTTTATCAGACAGCGAGCTCGTAGATAGAGAAAACGATTTTAGTCCGTATCAGTATAAACCTGAGCGACGCGGGGAAAAGAAGGACGCTGCTTTGCTCGTGGATAAAGCGGATTCATATCATGTGGGGTACACAAATCATAGTATGACCTATTTTGACGCAGCCCTAATCCCATATTCTGACCAATCAGTGTGCGCGTCCTCTCCATGACGTCACACACGGCGCGATTTCCAAACTCATCAGCCTCTCAGCACGAATTCGGTGATTGGTCTATTTTATTTAAGAAAATGCCATAAAATTGACTAGTTCAAGCGAGATTTAATTGCTGTGGCACTTAATTAACCCAATCAGATCGATAACTGACACCCCATTAGGACCACTGGAGGGGACCTTTAAAGGAGCTTCCCCTGTTAAAACTACAGAAAAAAAATTATATTAATTATATTATATTAATGCATAGATTTAAAAATATATTAAAAAAACAGGAAATCGGGCACGTGTACTTTTATAAATACAGATATACTATTTATAGTATACATAAAACTATTATTGACAGCATTTTTTTAACAGTGAAAAGCAGATGCTGGTGAATTAGATCTGTGGAGCACAGGAGGGGATCAGTCTCGCCGGAGTACTGACGCCTGATGCTGCTGTTCTCAGGAATCAGAATTTAGGTAGATGCTTCCTTTTAGTCATTACTCGACATTGTTTTGTGCTCGTTTTGTGTTGTAGTGACGACTGCTAGAGCCGAGTCCGAGTCAAGACCAAGGCCAGATTAAGATTTTCTGCATCATACAAGAGTAAAAAGCCGTTTGCTTTTAGTTTGCTTTTACCTTCTTTGTCAGCGCTGGGAATGTGATGGCTTATACCAGTTAAGTTACTGAATTATAAACCAGAAGGTTCAGGGTTCCAATCCAACCTCTGCCAAGATGTTACTTTTGGGTCCTTGAGCAAGAACCTTAACCCACATTTACGGTACTTGGTTTGTAAGCCAAACTTAATAAGGGCGTCTGCTAAATGTAATGTGTTTTCTGTTCTTGAATTAAAAAACATTGAAATCAATTCAAGAGCATTGAAAAATATTTACCAAACATTTTCCTAGTGCGCTCAGGCTTTTCCCCCGATGTACCTGTGTGTGAGATTTAATTTCTCTGGATTTCTATTTCCAGTGTGTTAGAGTCTCTCACACTCCCTAAAAATGATTATAATAGGTAATGATTTGGGAGCGTTTTTGTGCAGAGGGACTACGCCTGTACAGAGTTCATTCATTTAGTAGCTGCACCTTATATAATAAATAAGTTTATTAACTGTGTTACAAGATTGTCTTAGCATTTTGTCTCCGGCTGAGTCTCTGCTGATTTATGCCTAATACATTTAGACAGCTGAGGGACGAAGTGGCTCTTGGTTCTTGGAGTCTGTATTCGTTACACACTCCTGAATTTATGAATGCTGAGTACCTGCTGAATGACGGACCGTGACATTTGATCCGTCAGGTGTTTCACCAGCTCATCTGTTTCCGCTGCATCTGTCAGCACTTACAAAGTTGAGGGAGATTCGAACTGCCTGGCTGGAGATTCTACAGTCTGTGAGGATGATTATAATCCAGTTTTTGTCCTTAATCCCAATATATGTCTCGGCGTGACCTGCTTTTGAGCCGGAAAGAATTACATCGTCCCTACAAAGCGATGATTTTAATTCCAGTCACATGGGTCTGGGATGGTGGAGGAAAATAAAATGAATAGACATGAATAAAGAACCATCATCTAATAAGTGTGAGAGAAGATGAAGTACAGTTTGTAGAAGGTGAATTCATGCCTTCCAGCTTGGTTGGCCATCATATGCAGACATGACTGGATGTGTTGGAGGAAGGAGACGCCGATCTGGCGCTCCTTCTTTATCAGGTGATGATTCCAGGAAAAAGTGTGAACATATCCAAGGGTTTTTGGAAGAAAAACATCCCCACATCATCACCAACCCTCTGCTGAACTTAACAGTAGGGACTAGGTTCTGTTTTAACTTTTTTAACTATAGAGGCTAGAGGAGTACCGATATAAAACTGTCATGATGTGCATTACGAAGAATGACGATATCATGTTCTGATGCAATTGCATTTTATGAACACCTGAGGGCGCAATTAGACAATTTTCCCCATACACATTTAAAACTGCTTCTAATTTCTTTTAATTGCATAAAAGCATGTTATTATAAATGGTTATTCATTAGAAATAAAAAAGGAATGTTTTTACTTGGTTATTTAAGATATGGTGACGCTATAATGCATTTTGTTCTGTTTTCAGTCTATTTCTTTTAATTTTGTTGGGCTAGGATTTGACTAAAGATTTGTAATAACTGATTTTACGAACTGATTTTTTAAGAACTGCATTTTTTTTATAATTCTGATGCATACCTACCAATTTTTGCATCGTGATGCATCATGTCCCGATGTATCGTTACACCCCTGGTGATTAGATAAGTGAATGGATGGTGTCAGTTCCTAACAAAGTGCTCCGGTACATGTACAGCACCAATCTAAGCTCAGACATGTCTAACTACATTTGTCTTCACGTAACCTGATCTTTAACCTTCTCTCTTACTTCCTGTGTAGGATGTGGAGCTGATAAACACGGCTGTGCTGACCGGGAATAGGGTGATGGTACCGATCAGAATCGTCGCAGTGGAGCTGGACGGGTCTGTTACTGATGTCACAGACTTTACCGACTGCAACTCTACAGATGAGGATATACTTAAGGTTAGAATGAACCATTATTAGGGTTTATCAAAAAAGCTTCTATCCACGTCGAGAACCTGAGGGAGGCTGGATGAGGGATCAGCCCTCTGGGCCCTGTATAGGGTACAAACCTGTGTGAATTTTAGAATACTGCAACTCTGACCAGGATAAAGTGGAGGAATTGATTTCTTTAATATAACTATTAAATATGTGCTCTTATTGACAGTACGACAAATCCACATAATCCATGGTCTTTGCTCGGCCTTAACTTATAAAGAGTAATGATATTTAAACTAACCAACGCTGTCAATGAATTCTGTAACATGTTCCAATTCTTTGCTAATCAGAAATCTGGAAGTCTGAAAGGACGCTCTAATCTTCTTAGTGTGAGAGTTTCGCTGCGTCACCGATTTGATCTGTGTGATGTAATATTACTCAGCTCTCTCTTAAGCGCTGCAGAAAATCCACTAGATCCTGAAAAGTGTTCTTTTTAAGGTTGGTTTATATCAGCGAGAATAATCAAAAACAAATTCATCTCCTGCTCATGTTTGTCTCCATCACATGACTGTATTATTGATGTTATGGAACTGTTAGGAATGTGAGTTAATGAAACAGCAGTTCTAATGTGCTCTATGTGATAATGTAGCGTACCAGTATTGATTACATAATCAATATTTCCCATACATTGATTTATTTTGTATCAACATTGGGTTTTTAATCTTTTTTCTATTCGAGATAAACCATATTTCACCGTAAAGATTCCCTCACACAAACATTCATAGAATAAGAAACTGTCTTTTGTGTGACAGCCCAACACGTATGCCCCAGACCAAAAATTTACTGAAACTTAAGTCTAGTGATTAATTTTCTCTTTAACATTTCTTTATTATAATTCTCTCTGCTAATATTTATTAAGTTTCTGTTTATTTAGACTATTACTACGAACTTATTAATTAGATCACTTAGTTAAATCTTATGTATGAGCAGGTTTGGTCCTCCTAAGGTTTTTCTTTATAACATTTAGGGAGTTTTTCCTTGCTGGTGCCACCATAGACTTGCTCATTTGGGACTGGCCTTATAAATTAGAAGATAATTTTATATTATAAAGCTCATTTAAGATAATTATCCATTGTGAAATGTGCTATAGAATTAAATCTGACTTGAAAATTCTGACCATTGTGCAACGCCATCTGCAGGAGCCTGAAGTTATTACCACCTTAAACACACAAGGTGACATTTTTTTTGTCCTGGGTTACCTATTTACAATGCTAGCAGGTATTTCGGAGAAGAGCAGGGAACTAAGAAGTGTGCAGAAACTGTGAAACTGAATAATGCTGTGAGAGGCAAACGCATTTAACTCTGGTGTGCTGCGTTGCAAAGACACAGTTCTTGTTTGCTGAAGTGCATCGTTTTGGTTTTGGCCAGGGAGTTTTTTCTTGCCACTGTCGCCCTAGGCTCTCTCGCTTTGGGATTGGTCAATGAAATTAGAAAATTTGCTCCATTGTAAAAATCACTATAGAACTACTGACTTGAAAATTTTTGACATCTTACCCAACAAACCCTAATAGAATCCTAATCCCTACAAAAACTAGTCCTTAAACTGATCTGTATCCAGGTACAGTTTTTGTAGAGTGCAGCTGATGTATTACAACAGTTAATATAACCTTATTGGGCCCAGGGTCAGGACTTTGTATGGTTCGTCTCTTGTGCTCAATATAAAAATTTTTATAACATAAAAAAAACTCTCTCTACAGTCCAAAATTCATCGTCAGCAGCCTCGCTCATTCTAACTCTCTCTCTCTCTTCTTTTGAAATATTATCCTCACTCCCTCTGCAATTATATTTTTGGCTTGCATTTATGTCAGATTTAAACATCCAGACCTAGCTCAGCTTCTGCTTAAGTAAGTCATATTTCTGACGTAGCAGGCAGTGGATGCATTAAACCTTACAGTACAGGCAGAAACTCAGTGAAACGTTCAGGGCTACAGACTGATTTGTGACTTAGAGTGGCTCAGTATTGAATTAGCGTGCATTCAGAGAGCTCTCTGTGATTATGTGACCCACCTGATGATCAGTTTGTGTTCATTATCCATGCATTAGTAGGTTGGCATGCTAGTGGGGTGACATCTTTATTTTATTTTTTTTAATTATTCAGTGGATATGATCTCAGATTACTTTGTTTTAGTGAGCGTGGGATTTTCTAGATGGCATGTGTGCAAACAGATTAGTTTCCAGTCTGGTCACATTCAAATCCTGGATAATTAGCCTTCAAGCCTTTAAACAATTTAGCAGCTTTAGCATTTAAATGTATTAAATCTAACCCCAAACTCTATTGCTAAACTTATCACTAAACCTTAACCTCTAACTATAACCCTAAGTGCTAACACTTACACTAAACCTGACCTCTAACCCTAAACTCTCAACCTAAACACTAAACTCTAACACTAATTATTAAACCTACTTCTAACCAAACAGCCTAAACCCTAACCCTAAAAACTAATATTAACCCTAATCTTAAACCTGTCTAACCCTAAACACTAACCCTAACCTTAAATATCAAACCTAAGCCTCACCTCCAAACCTAACACCAGCTCTAACCCTAAACACTAATCCCTACCTCTAACAATAACCTCTAATCATAACCCTAAATAGTTAGCCCTAACCCTAAAACTTTATTGTCCATGGATATTTTTGTTTTCTATTTTATTTTAGATCTTTGACTGAATGAATGAAAACGTGTTTATAGGAACCAATAAACAGAAAGTATTCTTTTCTGGCTTCATCAACCTTCCAAAATCATGACAGTAGATAGATTAGCTCTAAATATTCATAAATTATTAAATTACCCTGTCCTGTTATTCTCACTGCAGTCCTCAGTACATTTCTTAATGTAATGCTAATGTAAACGTGCTAATGTTACTTTTCTGCTTTCAGGTGTCGGACAGGTGTAACTACGTGTATGTGGATGGTAAGGAAACCAAGGGCAGAGTACAGATGCTTGTGAACTTTACCTACAGCTACATGAGCACTCAGTTAGAGATGAAGGTCTGGTTTCCACGTTTTCCTCTGGACATCGAGGTTTCTGATACAGTGCTAAGTCCAATAAAGGGCTGGAGGATCCCCATCAACTCCAAAAAGAGGTAAGTAAGCCTAACCACTGACTTTAACCCCTAAACCTAACCATTAACCATAGTCACTAACACTAAACCTAACCACTAACCTTAACCACTAAAGTTCTTAACATTGGGCTCTAACTGTAACCCTAAACCTAACCACCAACTCTAAATCTAACCCTAACCAGTAAAGATAAACCCTAACTGTAGGTTCTAACCCTTACCCAATACTAAGAATTAAACTTATCTACTAACCATGACTCTAACCACTAAACATACTGTAAGCTCTAACCACTAACCACAGACACTAACCCTAATCGTACCCATTAAACATAAGCTCTAAACATGGGCACTAACCCTAATCCTAACCACTAAACATAAGCTCTAACCACTAACAATAGGCATTAACCCTAATCCTAACCAAGAACCTAACCACTAAACATAACCTCTAACCACTAACCATATGCACTAACCCTAATCCTAACCATTAAACATAAGCTCTAACCATAGGCCCTAAACCTAACCATGACCCTAACCACTAACATAGGCACTAACCCTAAACCTAACCACTAAACATAAGCTCTAACCACTAATCATAGGCACTAACCCTAAACCTAACCACTAAACATAAGTTTCAACCACTAACCATAGGTACTAAACCTAATCCTAACCACTAAACATAAACTCTAACCACTAACCATAGACACTAACCCTAATCGTACCCATTAAACATAAGCTCTAAACATGGGCACTAACCCTAATCCTAACCACTAAACATAAGGTCTAACCACTAACAATAGGCATTAACCCTAATCCTAACCAATAACCTAACCACTAATCATAACCTCTAACCACTAACCATATGCACTAACCCTAATCCTAACCATTAAACATAAGCGCTAACCATAGGCCCTAAACCTAACCATGACCCTAACCACTAACCATAGGTACTAACCCTAAACCTAACCACTAATCATAAGCTCTAACCACTAACCATAGGCACTAACCCTAAACCTAATCACTAAACATAAGTTTCAACCACTAACCATAGGTACTAACCCTAAACCTAACAAGGAACCTAACCATTAAACATAAGATCTAACCACTATCCATAGGCACTAACTCTAAACCTAACCATGAACCTAACATTAAACATAAGATCTAACCACTAACCATAGACATTAACCCTAATCCTAACCACTAAACTAAACTCTAACCACTAACAATAGGCAATAATCCTAAACCTAACCACTAAAACATAAGCTCTAACCACTAACCATAGGCACTAACCCTAATCCTAACCAGTAAACATAACCTCTAATCACTAACCATAGGCACTAACCCTAATCCTAACCAGTAAACACAAGCTCTATCCACTAACCATAGGCACTAACCTTAAATCTAACCATGAACCTAACCACTTAACATAAACTCTAACCACTAACCATAGGCATTAATCCTAATCCTAACCACTAAACATAACCTCTAACCACTAACCATAGGCACTAACCCTAAACCTAACCACTAAACATAAGCTCAAACCATAGGCACTAACCCTAAACGTAACAATGAACCTAACCATTAAAGATAAGATCTAACCATTAACCATAGGCACTAACCTTAATCCTAACCACTAAAAATAAGCTATAACCAATATCCATATGCACTAACCCTAAACCTAACCACTAAAAATAAGCTGTAACCACCATCCATAGGCACTAACCCTAAACCTAACCAAGAACCTAACCACTAAACATAAGCTCTAATCACTAACAATAGGCAATAACCCTAAACCTAACCACTAAAAACATAAGCTCTACCCACTAATCATAAGCACTAACCCTAATCCTAACCAGTAATCATAAGCCCTAACCACTAACCATAGGCACTAACCCTAATCCTAACCACTAAACATAAGCTTTATCCACTAACTATAGACACTAACCTTAAATCTAACCATGAACCTAACCACTTAACATAAACTCTAACCACTATCCATAGGCAACAACCCTAAACTCTAACCCAGAGGTCAGATTCTTACCTTCAGTTGTGGTATATGTAGAGTTTGGTATGTTCTTCCATGTCTCTGTGTAGGGTTAAATATGTTAAGTTTCATTGATTCCAGTTCGGATTCTGCTTATCTAATCTGATTGTCGTTCATGAATTGTTCATTCAGTTGGAGCTTTATCAGTTCTTGTCACAACCTAATAAAGAATAATAAATAAAGAAGGCTGTATCGTTTATAAAGGGCTGGATGATCTGCTTCAGCTCCATAAACTGGGAACTAAACCTGCTGTTGTTTACCCCTGCTAACAGCCAACATTGCTGACTTTGTAAGGTTTTGGGAACCACCAGAACAGCTTAAACATGACTGTCCAAGTGTCTGGGATTGTACTGAAGAAATGAAAGACTGTCCTGCAGAAGATGAGCATTTAGAATATCTTTCCCACCAAATTGACCAAAACACAGCTGCAAATTTGATAGAGGAGCATTTCTTGGGAGCGTGTTGATGAGATTGTCTTCATCTCCGTGACTAGATTATAAAACTCTCTGTGTAGCTCCTGTAGTCTCCAGACTCTTATATAAAGTCACACAATGTTGTGAGTAGTTTTAATACCATTACGTAATCCGCTGAGCTCTGACTAAATCATTCATTCATTTCTTTGTGATTCGATCCAGGAGCAGGAGAGCAGATTATAGCAGGTGTTTGTGTCCGACTTTGTAGTTCGACATAATTTCAGTTTTAAGCCAGAATTAATTAATGCTTGTAACCCTGGTATTTAGAGTAACACACAGCAGAAAGGTTTAGCCATAGTAATTAATACACCAACAGGGTGAGCCCATTTAGGATTTTTAAACCATTTTTCCCACTGACTTTCTCCACCACCTTTCTTCTTCTCCATATGTACACTGAGTGGACACTTTATTAGAGATGCCCATTGAGTAGCACGTTGGACCTCCTTTGGCCTTCAGAATTGCAGGTCTACGCGTCATGGCATAGACCACCCAGACCTAACCAGGGTCCCAACCTAGAATCCCACTAGCAAGTTAAGGGACTCTATCAACCCTATCACGACCCTGACCAGGATAAGTGCTGTCAAAACAGGAACTTTATTCACAGTATATCTAATGATATAGGTTATTTTAGGATAATGGTGAAGGAACTATTTTGGCAAGCATCATGTTTAAATTTTGCAGATTTGGCAACCCTGGACTTCACGGGGAATGTACAGCTTCTAAAAATGTGCTTTTATTCATAACAGATGAATTTTTACACAGTGGTGTTTGTGTTAGTGTGGACCCAGTTATCCAATCTGCAACTCACAATTATCACACAAATATCACAAAACTCACAGTTATTTTTGTAATCCAGAGCATTTCACAGCTCTGTTTTCTATTAATGAGACACAACACCTCCAGAAACAAATTCTTATTATAAAGTAACTTGTCTCTTCAGCAGCAGGTTGAGTTGGAGCAGTGAGGACAAAGGCCGTGGCTGTACCCTCCAGTTCCAGCACGCTGTGGTTCGAGTCCTCACACAGTTCATAGCCGAACAGTCGGATCCCGGCGAGCCACAGGTCTATTTCCTGGGTTCGGATTGGCTGGTGGATGTAACTGAGATGGTGCAGATTTTCCTGAAGGTGGAGGATCCCAGCATTGCCCTGTTACAGGATGGCAGTGTTCTGTCTGGACAGGACATTGGGACCACATCCATAAAGGTGATTTTAAGGGGCATTTTATTTATCAGTGATTGTGGCAGTAGATGTTGTCACATAGAAGATTTATAGAGAACTGAATGTGAAGCCAGAGCTAGAAGGGATGTGTTAAAACTCGCCGAGATGGACAGCGACTAGAAAATCAACATACGATTTTGAAACAGCCAATATTTTTATCATACAGCTTATAAATAAAAATGTTCTAGCTAGTAAAGTGTTTTCCTCAAGAATTTGGGTGTAATCTTTTTTATCTTCTGAAGAAAAACCTCCCCACAACATAATGCTACCACCACCATGCTTCGCAGTATGGTGTTGTGCTGTGCTTGCATTTCACGCTGTACGCTAATCGATTCCAGCTGCACTCGGCATTACAAAAGCCAGAAGTGCAAGTGATACCGGTGCGGCGCCATTATACTCTCCTCATGGTAAGGATTGCATGCTGTCAGTATCCCTCCACTTCCAGAGCCAGGCACATCCTGGCTGGTGTGTTCCACCTGTTTTGTGGCGCTTCAAATCTACTCATCATACGGTGTCACAAAGCAGGTGGAGTGCGCCAGCCCAGAACGCATAGCAAGGTGGGCACATCAGTTCCGCTCATGGGCATCCTGAGGGAGGTAGGTATAAAAGTCACCGGCCTTCCTATTATTATTTTAATGTTGTTCTGATCTCGTCTTTTCCTTGGTTTTGTTTGTTATGAGTTCAATAAAATCTGCCATTTTTCATGAAGCTATCTGCACATGGGTCATCCTTTTACACCTTGCCCCCAAACTGTGACAGTTAGGATTTAAATGTGTTAGATGGAGTTATTAATGAAGCCTGATAAGGATTTGGATAAAAGAACATTTGCATTGTGTGTGTTAGGTGCTCTCTCCTCTCTCGGATTCGATCCTGGGGGAGAAATCAGTGTCCGTGGTGGATGAGCGCGTCAGCGTCACTGAGCTCAGCCTGCAGCTGGTCAGCAGCCTCGCCCTCCACCTGCAGCTCAGCACAGGAAGTAACCAGGCCATCAGTGCCACGGCAACCACGCAGGAAGTCCTCAGCACCGCACAGCAGGTCTCACGCACCTTCAGACTAAAGAATAGCATAGGTTTAACATGCACAGAGTGAGCATTGTATTTCCTCTTTCATTAGAAAGGAGTCCTCAGTTTATGGCTGCAGTTCAGTGATGGTTCCAAGTCCCCTCTAGACGTCTACGACTCTGCTCACTACCTTCTAAATGTTACCTCACTGGACGAGGCTGTTGTTTCCATCCAGGACTCGCCTTTGGTGGTAGAAGCAGAAGGTGAGGGACGAGGGATTCTGGTTAAAGCCGAAATGACCATACCTGAGGCATGTCAGAAAAAGAACCGCAGGAGCGTGCTTGCTGTGGGGAATGCTGGTGTAACTGTGAGGTTCAGGAGTAAAAGTTCCACGGATGGCAGCAGTGAAGTAAATGGTACAGAGGATGAAGAGCCATCTAAAGACATGAAGGAAATGGAAAAGGTCATGAGCAGCGGTTCTTTAGAACGAGAAGAAAACGCCTTGAGGAAAATCACCACGACTGTGACAGATGCTGCAGGGAGTGTCACAAACGACGAAGCATCAGCAGGGTTCAGCCAGCCCTGGAATATTTTCTTTAATGAGAGTCCGTCCAGACCACGTGGTAACGGCGGTGCGGGGAATCTCAGAATTAATGAGGATACGACAGGAAACTCTCCGGGAAATGTCATGAACCTCAACAACTCCCCTGTACAAGAGGAGGCACCAATTCAGGAACCGAAAAATGACAACGACTTTGCTGGGCTGCTTCCCAACCGATCGCT
Source organism: Loricariichthys derbyi (assembly GCA_033118015.1). Lineage (NCBI taxonomy): Eukaryota > Metazoa > Chordata > Actinopteri > Siluriformes > Loricariidae > Loricariichthys > Loricariichthys derbyi. The sequence continues at coordinate 12,652 of JAVSBU010103714.1, forward strand.
CACACACCTAGAAATCGGGATGTACGCCCTGCTTTTTGTTTTCTGCTTAGCGATTCTGGTCTTCTTCTCCAACTGCGTCCTTCATCTGCTTAAGTTCCGACGGAAGCAGATGAACTTTCAGTTCCCGGAGCAAAGTGGCCATGGCTGGATGTGGCCACAGTCGGATGCTCAGGAGCTGATCCTGACTGATATGCATGATGGAATCGGAATGAGGACCAATGTTGAGCCTTGTGGTGCTCCTGCTCAAAGAACCGATTCCCAGGTGGCTTCAGTGGCAGCGGATTTGAAATGCATCACATCCGGAAGAAGCGAGTCGCCACACTCGCCCACCAGCAAGCGCAAGCGGGTCCAGTTCACCACTTTTGCGGTGATGGACAACCAGAACTTGCCTGGAACTATACCCAGGGAGAATGGGCACGGCATTCAGTGGGTGGGAAAGGACGAGAACTTTGTGACCCCTGATGGGCCACGGTCTGAGACTCTAGAACAATTATAATGGTAATAATACACACGGTGTTATTAGATATGCCTGCTTTGGTCCTGCACTGATTGGGCATTTTATCAGGAATAATTTCGTACAGATAAACCTTTAAAGTCAGAACCGTAGCAATCTGTAGTGGAGGACTGGGCCCTAAAATACTTTCAGAGTTTTTAGCTTTGCAGAGGTGGGATTTGAACCCTGAACCTTCTGATCTAGAGTCCTGTACCTCAACCACTAAGCCTCCACAGTCTTCAAATGTCCTTTGGATGCCTTTTTAATCCAATTCAGGGTCGTGGGCAGCTGGGGCCTAATTGGCAGCACAGTGTGCAAGGTGAAAACCGACCATTCAGTTGAGGCACAGAAAATCCACACTGTAGTGGCTGGCTGGGAATTGAACCCGGGTCTCTGCAGCACTGTGGTGCCTCCCTGCCCTGATACCAGGAGCTCAAAACGTCTCTGAACCACCTCCATTTTTTTTTTTTTAAATGCTGCAAATTAAATGTTACAGTCGGTCTCAGCCTAGTTTCGTGGTTTTTGGAATGTGTCCCAATACTTTTGACCTGTACTTGGTTGTTGGACCTGATAAAACAGTCAGTGAGTGAAAATACAAGGCAGATGCATCTATTACTTATGAACTGAGTGTATATAGTGTAAAATAATAATGTTTATATCCACCTTAATGCCTTCAGTCCCGGACCAAAGGGATTCTAAGTAAAACACGACACCAACAAAACACACATCAGTAAATTTCTCCAGGATGTGAAATGTTTTGTTTAAATCAGTGCTCTGTTTATGGCAAAATAATAATATCCAAAAATCCAATAACCCGAGGAAGTGCAATATTACAGTAACATTCAGCCGCTTTCTTAAAGCTCTCAGATTGGACTCTAAATGTTCAGGACACTTTGCTGCTCTGAGCTGAAGCTGCTTTTTCTTACACACTGAGAAGTCCTGTGAATATGGTTCATTTTTTATCTCTGATTTTCACTCTTCTGTCTTTATCACGTCGCTTCTCTCTCTTAAAACACCAATAAAATAAAGATACGTTCAGTAAAGCAGGACAGGATCTGTGGACCACGCAAAGGTTTAACAGCCACAGCGTAAAATATAAAGAAACCTGCTGATTATTTAACCTGTAAGGAGATGTTTATATTATTTATAATCATATTTATGGATAAAATTAAAAACAATGTCATGGCATATGAAGATCAAATAAATTGTTGAAATGTTTTTGGGTTTAAATACGTTGACTGCATTTATTTTTTATTTGTGTCCTTCTGTTATATATATGTTTTTTTTTTTCTTTTTTCCTGTTTCTTTCCTATTTTTTATTCAAATTTAATTTTTTTTTTACCATTTTTTGGTGTATTTATTTTACATTTTTCCATTATTTTCCAACATAACTTTATTTTTTAAAACCCAGCATTTATTTCTCTCTCTTAACTTTGTTTTTCTTTCTTGCTGTCTTTCCTATTTTCATCTTTTTTTGCTCTTTTTGTTGCTCTTTTTCTTTCTTACTATCTTTATCCTTTCCCTTTGATTTCTTTCTGTTCAATAATTACTTACATCTGTTTGCCTTCTTTTTTTCTTTCCTTCTTTTATACGTACTTTTTTCTCTGTTTCTTTCCATCCTTCCTATTTTGAGCCTTTCCTGTTTCTTTTCTATACTTTTTCTCCACAATTGTCAAAGCTATAATCATTAAAAATCTGTTTTTCCTTCTTCCATCTCTTTTTTTTCTCATTTCCTTCTTTTTTCCTTCTTCCATTTCTGATTCCTTTCTTACCTTTGTTTCCTCCTTTATATACCTGCTACATTTTCCTGCTTCCTTTTTAATTTTTTTTTTTTACCGCCACTTACTCTTAGCAGCTATGAAGCATAAAATTACAAAAATAACACGACACAGGTTGTTGTTTTTTTTTTTTTTGTCTGTATTTTAACTCAACATTCAAAATTCACAGATAAGAAAATAATCTATACAAATACAGCCGGCTAAAAATGTTTGAATAAATATTTAAAATTTTATTGCATCAAACATTGTTTTTGTACAGTAAACATGGTTCGTTTATTTATTGAAAAACTATGTAAACATGAAAATTAAAACATGTATGAGTTAAATTCCTGATGTAACCCGATCTACATCCCGGGCTTGAGTTCTGGTTCTGAGGTCACTTTTAATTCTTACCAACCCCTGTACAATAAAACCAGGACAACATTTTAGAAATTCTGACCTAAAAACAAAAAGTGAATGAAGAAAGTGACGTGGAAAACAAACGACACAGAAAAAAAAGATAAAAAGATCAGCAAATGTGGATTCACATTGAAGAAAAAGAAATTAGAGAGAAAGATAAAGAAAGACAGAGAAGCAAAGAAAATGAAATAATGAATTCACTCATTCATTTTCTTATTTTATCACTTAATGCCTTATGAAATGAGGAATAAATAAAATAATAATGAAATAAGGTAAAATGAAAAAATCAAGAGAAAACAGAGATCAGTTAAGAAAGGAAAGAAAAAAGGAATAATAAAGAAAAACAGGAGAGAAAAATGAAAAAGAGAAAACAAATGTGCAAAATGTACAAAAGAATGAAGAAAATAAAAAATGAAAAATTAAAAAAGTATATAAAATGAAAAAAGCAAGAAAAAGGTACATGAAGAGAGAAAAAGGAAAAAAAATAAGAAATAACAACAAAAAAAAATAGATAACCAAACAAACAAAAAAAAAAGATACAGCAAAAATAAAACCTTGGATGTTAGCACAAATGTCATTTAATGGAAAAATGTGAAAATTTAAAAGGTTTTGTTTGAATTATATGTTAAATATATAGAAAACTTTGGGAAATTAATAAGATTAATTTGATGATTTCTAAAACAATCATGAAGCAGTTGGTAATGTATTCATTAAATTAATTTCAGTAATTAATTACAAGCACATGGCCATTAACGAGTTACTGATGTAATTGGACTTTATATAAAATGAGCCCTCATGATTTTTCACCATAAATAAAACCATTTAAGCATCTGATAAAGAAATTAATAAATAAAACTTTATGATTAAAGTAAAACTTTACTAACACAGATTTTCCTATGCCCTATTTCCTATTTTCTTTATCCTCCATTGTAAACCAAACCAAACGGCTTTAACTTATTTTTCTTAACGTGTTTTGAAATTATACACTTTGTTGTTTCTGAAAAGAAAAATAAGTTCAAGAAGAAGCTATAAACATAAACTTCTACAAGGTATGTTATATAAATGAATAATAAATTAATAAAATAAAGGAGGGGAGATAGAAAATCAAATAAAACATGGTGACAGGATGGAAAAAGAAAAAAAAACGATTAAGAAAGTAATCAGAAAAAAATAAAAACATATGGCAAAAGAAAGAAAAAAAGAATTGAAAGAAAACATCAAAACGTTCACAAATAAATTAAGCAAGAATGAAACGTGATGAAATAAAGAATGAAGGACAAAACAGTTAATGAAAGAAAGTAAATTAATGAACAAAGTAAAAGAGAGAAATGTAATGATGAAAGAAAAAGAAAGTAAAAAAATAAAAGTAAGAGAAGGAACGTTTGTGTCGTTTGATTGGAAGGTGTACAAACTTTTGCATAGAGAGTGTAATGTAGGATAGAAAGTCCTTATTAAAACTCTGAATATAAACCTGCTCCTCCTTTTTGGCTCTTTTTGTGCAGTGGGAGGTCACCGTCATCGTTCTTTTTGATGAGTTTTATTGCAGCAGTTCCACCAGCTGCTGGTACGTCGCTCTCTCTGTAGCACAGTCATGCTTCTCTTTGACGTAGCTCTTGCCGTTCTTTCTCAGTTTCTCCTGCAGGTTCTGGTCCTTCAGAAGCTCTTTGGACAGAAGCACAAACTCCTAAAAAGAAGATATAGATAAATCCTCTAAACTGTTTAGTTTAGAATTTATTTAGAGTTAATCCTCGTTATCTGAATGTGCCTCACTCCATAAAATATTTAGATAACTGGACCAAAAGATAAGTCACTTTGTGTGTGTGAGGTGATAGTAACTTCAGGCTCCTGTAGATGGCGCTGCATGAGGATGGGAAAGTTACCCGGTTACAGGGGTTGAAAAGACAAGAATCGGTCTGTTCATGACTGGAAGTGTGGTTTGTGTGTGTGAATGATGCTGAGCGTCGTGTACATCAAAGACCTCGGGAAGATTCAATGAGGACTGCGAGTAAGCTGTTCTGTGATGTAAGGAGTAAGGAGGTTCTGTGATGTTCTGGGGGTCCTATGGTTGAGATGAGAATAAATTTGAACCACAATGCCTACAGTGAGCTGTGGGAACAACCAGGTTTTACTTTTTCCTCATGATCTTACTGAAGAACAGAACATTCCTATCCATGTAATCCAAAGACGAGAATTCTTACGTTCTCATGGCTGCAAATGTGACTGATTGGCACGATGAACTTTCAGCACATCTGGACTGGCCCAGAAAAATCCCCAGATGTGAATCTTGTTGCAAATCTGTGGGACCACCTGGCTGAAATGCACAACTCTCTGAGGCAAAAGTGTCTGAATGTTGCCTTTGCTTTACTGAACGAAGCGCTCATGTATTTTATTCTAAAAAGAGGAAGCGTATAGACATTTAATGCAAGGGTCTGAATACGAGCCATGTACAGTTTCACTCCAGGCTCATCTTAGCGGAATGTAATTTTCTCTCTCTATATGTGTTTGTGTGTGTGTGTGTGTGTGTGTGTGTGTGTGTGTGTGTGTGTGTATGCTCCCTGTAATTTCCCAGCATGCCGCAGGGCACGACTAACAACAGCGCTCTCATGAACCTTTAAGAACATGGCAGCGCATATGATTCACTCCCAAACCGCTCCTGCATCGAGCTCATTAGGAGTCGGAGTCATGCACAAATGCACCGGCCCCACTATCAGTACATTCTAAAAATCAATTTAAATACTCTATAGCTCATTGGGTCCAAGTGAAGCAAAGATATTATGAATAAGAACGAAAAATGAGAGGGACATACTGCACAAAAACAACACCTTCCCAAAAACCATTCCTGAACAAAGTTCCATCAGACTGCAGAAGGGTCCATTATTGCTCGAGTGTAAGGGGAGGTCACACTAACAAATTTCCTGGGTTTTCTGCTTGTATTTTAATTAAAAGACTGAGACATAATTATATATGGTCATCATCCTGTTCCTGAAACTATGGAATCTAATGGCCTAAGACTTTTGCACAGTAATGTATATGGGTTTGTACTACGAGAGAAACAAGTGGAGAAACATAAACTGCATTGTTTCGGCAGAGTGAACAGAGTTATAACTCTGAGATAAAACTACACTCTATTTAAAAATATTTGCTAGGAAACGTCTTCAGGTCTCACCTCGGGGGAGGAGTACAGCAGGCCGCTGTGTCTGTGCTGGACGATGGCAGAGTTCCCGGGAATATCCCTCGCCAGGACTGGCACTCCCAAATCCATGGCCTGACACACACACACACACACACACACACACACACACACACACACACACACACACACACACACACACACACACACAGAGCTCTAATAATCAGATAACTAGGATTCAAATGGAAAGAAAGAAAGATGATGTAGAAAAGAATCATGCGTGTAATTAGTGCTTTAATCCCTCGGCTAATCCGGCGAGTTTGTAACAGATAAACTGCTGCTGCTCCTTGATAAAAAGCAAAATAAAAACAGGCACAAATATCACATCTGCTAAAACACAACAGGATTTTATTTTGCCGTTCTGTATGAACAAGATTAGATCCCAATCTAGGGCCCAACAGCGGCAATTTGGCAAGTGTGGGATTTGAACCCTGGACCGTGTGAGCCAAAGGCTAGTACCATAACCGCTAACCCACCATGCATTCTGGTTCTGGTGTCCTAGAGTTTGCAAAAGGAACCTAAAGGGCTCTCAGACTGTGAGAAACGAGATCTTCTGATCAGACTAAACCGAAATTAAACATTAAGCTCAGTTTGGTGGAGAGCTGCAGTGATGGTTGATCTTCTGGAACTTTCTTCCATCTGGACACAGGATTTTTGGAGCTCAGTGACCTTTGGGTTCTTGGTCACCTCTCTTACTGAGGCCCTTCTCATCCCAATTACTTAGTTCAGTGAGGCGGAAGCTTTAGTTGTTCCAAACTTCTTCCATTTATCAATTACAGTGGTCTTGGGAACTTTCATTGCAGCAGACTCTTGTAGCTTCTATGAGCTCTACAGGCAGATCTTTCCTCCTCAGGGTTTGGTTTTTGCTGATTTGCATCGTTAGCTCTGAGACCTTATATACACAGGTGCATGTCTTTCCAAATTACGTCCAATACACTGAATTTATTGCAGAAAAACTCAGATCGAGGTGTAGAAACATCTGAAAGATGATCAAGAGAAATGGGAGGAACCCAGAGGTACGAGTGTCAGAGCAAAAGGTCCACAAACTTTGGAACAACACTGTATATGCTGAGGTGAGGAAACGAACCTCTAATATGGCCGCTGACATGCCCTCAGAGACAGACGAGTTGACCAGGGCGAAGGATTTCTGCATGGCAGCGTGTAGCTCCTCCTGACTACGTTCAGAGGCTAAAAACACCCCGGGTGATCTACACATACACACACACACACACACACACACACACACACACACACACACACACACACACACACACACACACAGTTTAATGGTGTATGGTATTGGGCCTCTACAGAGCCGGTACCAAACTTTCTTATCGTTTAGTTACGATGCTAATCTGATAGCGCTGACAGCATCCATACATTACAGCAGCTCTGTTTATAGTTAGCATCCTCTAAGGAGAGAGCGATAAATCCTCCATAACATCCAATAACTGCTCCTCTTAAAACCCGTCTGTGGATACAAACTGAGGACGGAGGATAAACTGTTTTATACGTGAATGTGTTTTGCTCATCATGAAGACTTTCCTCCTACAGAATTAATTACAGAATTAATTAAATTAATCAGAAAAGACCGTACATCAAAATATTAAGCAATTATAACATATCCTTATCACATAATAGTTTTATTTTATAATCTGTGCAAAGTTTTATATAAATGCAACTTTTAAATCAGCTTATATAAAAACGCATCTCTAATTAATACACGTTTAAATTTAAGTTATTAATCTTAGGCTCAGTTTGAACCTATTCAATGCTCGTTTGTATCTAAATAATATAATAAGTTAATATCAATTTAATGTTGATTTAGTTTTCTAGCGTTACGCTGCTGTTCCCTTTTCTTTAATGTCCCCTATTTATTTTATATGTATGATGAGCATTAAGTTCAGTTTGAGCTCAGACTTTAACATCGTCCTCACATCGAACAACTTTCAAACGATTTCACAGTCGCAGAAATTTCCATCGTCGGAATAAAATCCTTACCATCATTTGGTGGAAGTGGACAGGATCACTGTCTTAAGTCTAAAACCACCTTAAATCTTTTCCTTGTTATGATCTTAATTCTTAAGACTTTTCCTCGTTACAATCTTAAGTCTTCAGTATTTTCCTCATTACAGTCTTTTAAGACTTTTCTTCATTATGATCTTAAGTCTGTTCCTCGTTACGATCTTAAATCTTAAGACTTTTTCTCATTGCGATCTTAAATCTTTTTCTCATTATGATCTAAAGATGCTGTCACAGTGCCAAAAAGTGATAGTTGTGACCGACTTGCGGCGAAAAAAATTGGATATTCGCGATAGTCGGCATTTTCGTATTTCAGACGCTCATACACCCGCACATGTTCGCATAATCCACAATAGCGAATCAACCCTGAAATTTTGAGCTTGCTCACGATTGTACTGCGGAAGACATTCCGTTCTGATGCCTCAATACGGCCGCCTTTTTTGAATAAGACGGCACACTCACCCATTTGATTCTGCGCTGGGTGTTGGCAGTGCCTTCTAATACATTATACAATAATGATATGCATAAATAGATAAATATATTCAGGTGA
>JAVSBU010103715.1:0-13302 GCA_033118015.1 Loricariichthys derbyi
GGGATGGCTGTTGAAGAAGTCTGCTTCTAGCTGTTCTCAGCTGCAGTTTCTCCTTCTTGGCCCGGACGTGCACTTCTGCCTCCATACCAGATGCTCAAATGTTTGAGCGTATTACACATATAACACATATAATATACTATATATATAAATTGTCATGACTAGAAGCCCTTCCTACGCCGTCTCTGATACTCCAGACTACGTTTCCCAGAATGCACAGGGCGGTGAGGCGGTGCCGACACGCCCAGCATCACCTGAGTACTAGCGATCGGCAGCTGGGGCTCGTTAGCCGAGCTTGTATAAAGGGACTCCGTGTGTAACTCGTGAAGTATTGCCGACTATTGTTGCCTTACTGAGCGTTCTTCTAATACTCCTGATTGATCCCTCGTTACTGACCTCCTATTTGTTATTATGTTGACACACAGTTTTTGGATTACCCTGGTTTGGTTACTTCTGTCTTGGCTTGGATTGTCTGTATCATTCCCATACCCTGGACTGCCTTATCATTGCTGATTTCGTCTCACCCCTGTAAGGTACTGTCGCCTAGATTGTCTTCCGTCCTATGTGTAAGCCATTATCTGTATTAAAAACGCTGTATTCCTTTACTTGGCAAGCATCTATATCCATTCAGACCTGGTATTACATAATACTTCACCTCCCATATGATGGCCGAGTATAAGGAATTATAGCAGGCAGTAGGACACCAAGGAAGTTTGTTGGGAGAGCATCACAAACAGCTCAAAGCAGTAACCACCTCGGTGGAAATGCTCCACGCTCAACAATCTGAGCAACACAACCAAATGGTTCAGATAAACAGCACCCTCCAGGAGATTGCTGCCAAGTTGGCATGAGTGGACCTAGAAGACAAACCTTCCGAAGTTGTGAGTAGTCAGGCCATTCTCCAAACACTTGTTTTCCGGTGAGTAAACCAGACAAGTTTGATGGTTCTCCAGAGCATTGTAAAGGATTTTTACCACAATGTTCTTTATATTTTGCCAATTCACCTGCCAGTAGCGACTCTGCTAAAATTTCGTTTGTGGTGTCTCGACTCTCTGGAAAGGCTTTAGATTGGGCCATGGCCATTTGGCCCGCTTTTGAGAAAGAAACTTACGCCAAATTCCTGGAGGCCTTTAAATGGGTTTTTGATTATCCTCATAAAGGCTGTTCGTTAGGAGAATTATTGATAAAACTACATCAAGGTAATCGATCCGTGGTCAAATACGCCCTTGAATTTCATACCTTAGCCGCTGGTAGTGGATGGAATGAACCGTTGCTCATTGGCATGTTCCATAATAGATTAGGGACTGATTTGCTTTCCAAACGCGTGTGTAAGATCTCTCCTGACCCTAGATGCATTAATCTCACTAGCCAGTCGACTAGACCAGCTGGAGCAAGGATATCAATCCCCAAAATTCCCGAAATCGCACCATGGTAAGCCCCGACCAGAGAGGGATCACTCACCATTCCTCGGTTCTGATTTCCGAGGGTGAGGTCCCCGTGGAGATTGATTCAATTCGTCTACCCCGAGAAGAGAGAGTTCGGAGGCTACATCTCAGATTATGCCTCTATTGTGGAGATTCCGGTCATATCCTACGCCAATGCCCAAACCGCTCTTCCCAATCTCAACCCCAAGAGGGGAGAATAGGCTTGTCCCGCGGTGGGCCTTACCACCGCGGTGGGCCTTACCATGCTTTGCACCCGGGCCGTCCATACGAGCCACCTGCCTTCACATTGGGAAAGTGCATGGAGTTTACTTCACGTGCTAAAGCGGTGAGTGGTGTTTCTCCTACCATGGTTTCTCACACATTTGTAATCCCTGTGACTATTTTCTATCAAGAGACTCCGTTTGTCTTCCCTGCCTTAATAGATTCAGGAGCCGAGGGGAACTTCATGAACAAGCTGCTCGCTGAACAACTTCAGATTGGCGAGGTGCTACTCAAGTCACCCAGAAGAGTGTCAGGAGCGGATGGATCACCAGTGGGACATATTACACATGTCAGAGAGGGCGATGAGTGGAAAACGGCTTTTTCTACCATCAAGGGACATTATGAGTACCGTGTAATTCCTTTCGGCTCAAAAAACGTGCCGTCAGTATTTCAATCATTTATTAATGACGTTTTTCGGGATATGTTAGGGAAATTCCTGATTGTATACATAGATGATATTCTAGTTTACTCCCCCAATTTAGCATCTCATAGGTCTCACATGCGTCAAGTACTCACCCGACTGCTAGAGAATCAGCCGTATGCAAAGGCAGAGAAGTGTGAGTTTCACTGTCCCACAGTATCCTTCCTTGGATACATTATAAGCTCAAAGGGAGTTACGATGGATGACCGTAAGATTCAAGCAGTCATCAATTGGCCCACGCCCAAATCGGTCAAAGACCTACAAAGACTTTTAGGCTTTGCAAACTTTTATAGGCGGTTTATCAAGAACTACAGTCTGGTAACGGCACCCCTCACAGATCTCCTGAAAAGGGCCGCCAAGAAATTAAATTTGTCGGATCAGGTGGACAGAGCCTTTACTGCTTTAAAACAGCATTTCACCACAGCAACGCTCTTACAACATCCCAATCCCGGGGAAGCATTCGTGGTCAAATTCAATGCCTCCAGTGTAGGGGTTGGGGCTGTGCTATCATAACATGGGGGAAACCCCAGCAAGCTTCATCCCATAGTGTATTTCTCGCATAAACTGTCATCGGTTGAGAGAAACTACGCCATCGGGGATAGAGAGTTATTGGTGATGAGGTTAGCCCTGGAAGAATGGCGCCACTGGTTGGAGGAGGCTAAGCACCCCTTTATAGTCCTTACTGATCACAGAAACCTGGAATAAATGAAGTCGGTTAAGCGGATGAATTCTAGACAGGCACGGTGGCCTCTGGTCTTCTCCAGATTCAACTTTACAATCACCTATAGGCCGGGGTCATGCAATACCAAGGCCGATACATTATCCTGAGTATTTGAGGAAAAGGAGGAGATCACCGAGCCTGAGACGGTTCTCGATCCAGGTGTAATGGTAGCTCCCATTAGATGGGAGATTTCTGAGGAAATAGACAGGATCAACTCCGAGACTTCTCCTCCTGATCAATGCCTGACCGACAAGTGTTTTGTACCCAAGCAGTGTAGAGATAGACTAATTACGTGGGCTCACACTTCCCTCGCGTCAGGTTATCTGGGTGAGACACACACCCGTCAGCTATTAGAAGCAAAATACTGGTGGGAAAACGTGTGCAAGGACATCCACGAGTATTTAGCCTCATGTTCTAAATGCACCCAGAACAAAACGCCTCGTGTTTTACCAGCAGGGAAGCTGTTCCCTCTTCCAATTCCTTTCTGTCCATGGTCTCATCTAGCCTTAGACTTCGTAACGGATTTACCCGATACACTGTCATTATGACGGTAATAGATCGGTTTTCACATGGGGTACACTTTATCCCCTTTAGCAAGTTACCTACTGCTTTGGAAATGGCAGAAAGTATTTTCAATAACGTCTTTTCATTTTTTGGTGTTCCTGAAAATATTGTGTCCGACAGGGGTCCCCAGTTCATCTCACAGGTCTGGTCTGCCTTCATGAAGGGGTTAGGGGTTGGGGGTTTCAGTCAGCCTAACGTCGGGCTACCACCCAGCGGCAAACACTCAGTGCAAGGATGACTCAGGACTTGGGTAAATTTTTAAGAATGTATTGCTCAGAGAATCCTCAGAATTGGGCAACTTATCTTGCATGGGCTGAAATAGCTCAAAATACTTTAACCAGCTCCTCGACTAAAATCACTCCGTTCCAGTGTACCCTAGGTTATTAGCCACCCCTGATGCCATGGTCCAGCGAGAGGTCCGATATTCCTGCCTTCGCCGAGTGGTTAAGTCACAGCGAGAAGGTTTGGGAGGAGATTCATAATTACATCAAAGAGGTCATTAAGCGCCACAAGCTTCAGGCGGACAAATATCGTGGAGAGATTCCGATCTACAACGCTGGGGATAGGGTATGGCTATCTACCAGGGATTTCCAGCTTTCCGAGGGAAGTAAGAAATTGACGGCCAAGTATATTGGCCCATTTAAAATTGTAAAAAGGATTAACAAGGTTACTTATTGCCTAGCTCTACCCTCTCAGTATCGTGTGTCTTCGTTCCATGTGTCTCTTTTGAAGCCGGTGACCCTGGGCCCATTGGATGAGGTTTCGACAGGGGTCGCGTCTCCACCACCGGTGGACCTGGGGGATGGCCCGGTGTATGCGGTGAGACAATTACTGGGCTCGAGACGGAGGAGGTAAGCCCTACAATACCTGGTGGATTGGGAGGGATACGGCACTGTGGAGCGTAGCTGGATCCCCGCAACAGACGTGCTGGCTCCTATGTTGATAGAGGAGTTCCATCAAGATCACCCTTCGCTGCCTGCTCCCCGACGGAGAGACTGACCCAGACAGATCCTGGGCACTTCAGGAGAGGACCAGCGTAGACGTCCCGGCCGACCCCGCTTCACCAGGCTCAACTCTGCTCTGACTCTAGGAGGAGTCAGCCCAGGTCGAGGGCTCCCAATCCTTCCATCCCCGTACCCGGGTTGAGGCCCTCTGGGTCCTCAGGGCGGGGGGGGCTCACGTTGCCGTACTGCTGTTGCGGATGTCTCTGTCTCCTCGGGGGTACTGTCATGACCAGAAGCCCTTCCTACGCCGTCTCTGATACTCCGGACTATGTTTCCCAGAATGCGCAGGGCCGATTTGGTTACTTCTGTCTTGGCTTGGATTGTCTGTATCATTACCGTACCCTGGACTGCCTTATCATTGCTGATTTTGTCTCGCCCCTGTAAGGTACTGTCGCCTAGATTGTCTTCCGTCCTATGTGTAAGCCATTATCTGTATTAAAAACGCTGTATTCCTTTACTTGGCAAGCGTCTATATCCATTCAGACCTGGTATTACATAAACTATATATGTATGTATTTATATACAGTATTGTAGGCTATATGTCTTTATCACAGAACGCCCTGCCCACACAGAGCGCAAAATCAAATATCTGCTATATTGATGCATTGTACGGGCTGCATTGTCTGTTTTATTACAGAGCATAGCGTTTTTAGACTACAGGCTGAGCTTATTACACATAATGTACTATACCGCCTGCATTGTCTGTTTTATTACAGAGCATAGCGTTCTTAGACTACGGGCTGAGCATATTACACATACAGTATAATATATTATACAGGCTGCATTGTCTGTTTTATTACAGAGCATAGCGTTCTTAGAATACGGGCTGAGCTTATTACACATATAATATACTATATGGGCTGCATTGTCTGTTTTATTACAGAGCATAGCGATCTAGACTACGGGCTGAGCTTATTACACATATAATATACTATACAGGCTGTATTGTCTGTTTTTTAACAGAGCATAGCGTTCTTAGACTACGAGCTGAGCATATTACACATAATATAAGTACCTAGAGTTGGATTGAGCTCAAGAAGCTCTCTCTCTTTTTTCAGTAAAATGGGTTTTTAATTCAGGTGGTGTATAGAACTGTCTAGCTAGCGCCGCTATTTTGACTGCCGTTGTGTACGCCGGTGAGGGCTCTATCACCATTCTATGCGCCATTGATTAGGGATACAATGCCGGCCGCCGAATAACGGCGGTGTAAACTGTGGCATTACAGGAAGGGAAAGGATGAAACGGCGGTTAAAAAGTATGAAATGCCGTTGCTCGCGTTGTCTCCGTCGTCACGTGTCTTCTCCGGGAGCGCTCCCAGAATTATTCAACATGTGAATAATTTTTTCAACGATTCCCAGTGAAGCTGGAACTAAACCACGCCCCCTAGCGCCGGCATTAACAAGGGTGTTTGATCCCTAAGACGGCCAAAGAGATCCCTAAGAGGAGCCAAAACTCTTCCGGGATGCTTCTGGAAGCTCTTAACGTCTATGTGTAAACGGGGCTTTAGTTGTTGTTGCTGCACTGCCTGACTCTGCTCAAGGTTACACACCGCCTTAGAGAAGTGAGATAACACCTGGTGATGTTCGCCCAGGGTTTGGCCTTGAGCTTCAATTGCCTGATGGTAATCTAATACACCCGCCGTCAGCTGATTTGGTGAAGTATTCTATAACATAACGGTTGAGGCGCACACAAAAACAGATGTGAAAAATAAAGTTTTATTTACACAAACCGATGTAGTAGAAACAAACACACGAACAGACCCGACACAAACCAAACAAAACACTAAACATGTACACATGGGACTAGGCAAACTCATAGTAAGAAAGGCAGAGGTCAAAACCATACAAAACAGCAAAAACCAAAGGGCAAGCAAATAGGCAAGATTGGAAACACGAAGCGGAAGTCAAAAACCAGTAATACTCACAACGGGAAATAAATGCTCAGTAAGGCTCGAAAACGGTACAATAGTTCGCACAAGAGTGTCCGTGCTGAAGATTTAAATAACCCGCGCCTCAGTACTCAGGTGAGGCTTGTTTCCTGATTAGCTCAGGCTGATTAGCAATGGCGTCATGCTCCAGTGGTGCATGTCGGGATTTGTAGTTCTCAGAAGCAAGTCTGACAGGTTTAGAGCTTCGCATGACACAAGTTATTGGCATTAATCTGGGACCCGGTTTTAATTTCCCTATTTTACCCTATTTAACTAGTAGCCTAACTTTCCAGTCTTCACTGATGTAATGTTCATGAGTCTATCATCAGGAGAACACTGAATAGCAATGGTGCGCATGGCAGCGTTGCTAGCAGAAAGCCACTGCTCTCCAAAAAGAACTCTCTGCAGTTTGCAGAATGTAGATAAGCCAGAAGGCTAAAGGAAGCTTATTTGGTGGGTTGATGAGACCAAAATAGAACTTTCTGGTTTAAATTAAAAGGAGCATGTCTGCAGGAAGGAAAACACTAGATTCTAGCATAAGAACCTGCCATCTGTGAAATATGACTGTGTTAGTGTCACGACTGAGGTCGGTTCGGACTACGTTTCCCAGAATGCTCAGGGGCGTGGGGTGTCTTCAGTATGCCCTGCGTCACCTGAGTATTAGTCGAGTGCCAGCTGTGCCTTGTTACGGCGCACGTATTTAAAGACTCTGTTTGCTTAGTACCAGCGCGAAGTATTGCCAACTCCTGTTTTGCCTTACTGAGCGTTCTTTACCTGCTTTTGGATTGTGTTTATTGTGTATGACCTTCTGCCTGTTTACGGATTACTGTCGTTTCCTGGATTACACCTGTTCTGGATTACCTGCCCGGTTGGACTGATTATACGGTTACTGATCTTTGACTGTCTTCCTGTTTTCTGTGTCTGCCTTGCCCTTTACGGAACCCGTTGCCACGATATTCATTGTATCATTTGTGTGTGAGTTTTCATACCTCATTAAAACGCTGACTACCTTTACTTGGCGAGCATCTGTATTTAAGACCTGGTGTTACAAAATACTGCCCCACCCCCAAGATGGCCGAGTACAGGGAGTTACAGCAGGCTGTAGGTCACCAGGGTGGCTTGCTAGGAGAGCATCAACAGCGCCTCGATGCAGTAGCCTCCTCGGTGAGAATGCTCCAAACTCAGCAATCAGATCAACACAATCAACTGGCCCAAATCAACCTTACCTTGCAAGAAATCTCTGCAAAATTGGCTCGGGTAAAGGTAGAGCCCACACCACCTGAGGTGTAAAGTGAACAAGTCCAGAGTCCGACTACAGAGAAAGTTTTGTTTCCGGTGAGTAAACTTGATAAATTTGATGGCTCACCTGACTTGTGCAAGGGATTTTCGTTGCAGTGTTCCATATACTTTGCAAATTCGCCTGTCAGCAGTGACTCTGCAAAAATTTCATTTTTGGTATCCCGATTGACGGGAAAGGCGCTGGATTGGGCTACAGCTATTTGGCCGTCTATAGAGAAAGAGACGTATGCAAAATTCCTGGAAGCTTTCAAACTAGTATTTGATCATCCACGTAAGGGCCGTTTCTTAGTTCCTCCGTGCCCTAGTTAAACTGCACCAGGGTAACTGTTCTGTGGTTGATTATGCGTTAGAGTTCCGGACCTTGGCCGCTGGAAGCGGGTGGAACGAGCCCTCACTCATCACCATGTTCCGGAACAGGTTAAGGGCCGACGTTCTGACGGAACTCGCATGCAAAGACTAGGGCTTAACTCTGGAAGCCCTAATCTCCTTGGCCAGTAGGTCTTGACCAATTAAAGCAGGGAGGTTCTACAAGGAGAGGAGTTATTGAGAGGAGAGATTAGGCTTGTCCCGCGGTGGGTCTTACTGTGCTCCACACGGTCACCCGGACCATCCACACGAGCCAACCTCCGTAATGTCGGGAAAGCGCGTGGAGTCCACTCCATGCGCTAAAGCGGTGAGTAATCCAACCTCTACCGTGGTGTCTCGTTCGTTTTTAATTTCGGTATCTATTATCTGTCAAGGAACTCCATTTGTCTTCCCAGCCTTGCTCGACTCGAGAGCCGAGGGCAACTTTATGAACAGAGTACTCATCGAACAACTGCAGATAGATGAGGAGCAGCTCAGCTCACCCAGAAGAGTATCGGCTGTGGACGGGTCTTCGGTGGGAAGGATTACGCACATTACTGTGCCGGTAACCATGAAAGAGAGTGCATTACACTCAGAAAAACTGAGATTCTTTGTTATGAACAAAACAGATTATCTGTTAATTTTGGGGTTGCCATGGCTACAAAAGCACAACACAGTAATTTCTTGGATTGACAAAAGCATTCAATCCTGGTCTCCTTTCTGTCACAAACATTGTTTGCAGGTGCCTGAGGTTGTAACTAACACTTCGGCAATCGAGAAGTCAGAAGAAGAGGATGCTGTACATATTCCTCCCGAGTACGCCGAGTTCATTGAGGTATTTAGTAAGGAGGGGGCGACTCAGCTCCCTCCTCATCGACCATATGATTGTGCCATTGAACTATTAGAGGACAAAATTCCTCCAAAATCCCATGTGTATCCTCTCACTCGGGCCGAGGAGTAGGCGATGGAGGAGTATGTACAGGAGGCCTTCTGTCAGGGGTTCATCCGGCGATCCACATCGCCGGCTTCTGCATCCTTCTTCTTCATGAAGAAGAAGGATGGTGGACTCAGGCCTTATATCGATTATAGAGGGCTAAATGAGATTACAAAGTCCTATCCGTATCCACTTCCACTAGTACCAGTAGCTTTGGAGCAATTACGCAATGCTAAGGTATTTACGAAACTTGATTTATGTAGTGCTTACAATTTGGTTCGGATCAGAAAGGGAGATGAATGGAAATCCGCGTTTTCGACTACCACGGGTCACTATGAATATCGGGTGATGCCTTTTGGGTTAAAGACTGCGCCATCAGTTTTTCAATCATTTATCAATGAGGTATTTCGGGACATGTTGGGAAAGTTTGTGATTGTATACATCGATGATATTCTGATTTATTCTCCTGATTATCTTGCGTTTTTGAAGAGAAGAGAGAAGAGACCACTGAGCCTGAAACCATCCTTGATCCTGGGGATTTGGTAGATCAGATGGGAAAGATCTGAGGAAATAGATCGTCTCAACTCAGAAACTCCTCCTCTGGAGCAGTGCCCAGCCAATAAATGTTTTGTTCCCAGTCAATGTCGAGATAGACTTATTACGTGGGCTCACACTTCTCTTACCTCAGGTCATCCGGGTGAGACACACACACGTCAGCTGTTAAAGGGAAAATTTTGGTGGGAGGGCATGCGCAGGGATATCCACAATTTTGTTGCCTCGTGCGCTAGGTTTGCACAGAGCAAAACTCCACGAGTACTACCTGCCAGCAAGCTGCTTCCACTCCCGGTCCAGTCCAGACCATGGTCGCACTTAGCAGTTGATTTTATCACAGATCTTCTGGAATCAATGGGGTACACTGTTACCATGACAGTTGTAGACAGATTTTCTCGCGGGGTCCGTTTCATCCCCTTCCGTAAGTTACCTTCAGAATTAGAGACGGCAGAGGTCATTTTTGACCAGGTCTTCCGATTCTTTAGTATCCCTGAGGACATCGTGTCCGACAGAGGCTCCCAGTTCACATCCCAATTATGGTCAGCGTTCATGAATGGGTTAGGGGTATCGGTGAGCCTAACTTCTGGCTACCACCCTGAGGCAAACGGTCAATGTTTAGAGAATCCCCAGGATTGGGCCACTTATCTGGCATGGGCAGAAATCGCCCAGAACTCGTTAACCAGCTCATCAACAAAAATAACCCCATTTCAGTGCTTTTTAGGGTACCAGCCACCTCTCATGCCATGGACTGGTGAAAGGTCCGACATCCCCGCGGTTGACGAATGGTTAAGACGCAGCAAAAGGGTCTGGGAGGAGACCCTTAAACACGTGGAGGAGGTCATTAAATGACAAAAGGAACAAGCAGATAAGTACCGTGGGGAAACATTTACTTATAATCCCGGGGATAGGGTATGGTTATCCATTAGGGATTTTAAGTCATCCGAGGGTGGTAAGAAGCTTAAAGCCAAGTACATTGGTCCCTTTAGGGTGGTAAAACAAATTAATGAGGTCACTTACCGATTAGAATTACCACCTCAGTATCGAGTGTGCCCCTCATTCCATGTGTCTCTTCTTAAGCCAGCTGTTCCTTGGATAAGGAGGTGGCGGGGGCAGATTCTCCCCCACCGGTGGATCTGGAGGATGGCCTGGTGTACACAGGGAGACGGCTACTGGGCTCCAGAAGAAGGGGGAGCCCTCCAATATCTGGTTGACTGGGAGGGATACGGCCCCGAGGAGCATAGCTGGATTCCCACGACCGATGTGCTGAACCCCTTGCTCATTGAGGAATTTCATCAAGAGCATCCTTCCATGCCTGCACCCCGGGCAAGAGGACATCCCAGGGGAGGATCGGGCACTTTGAGGGAGGACCAGAGCAGATGTTCCGGCCATTCCAGTGGGTCCCAGAGGAACCACGACCTCAGCAGAACCCAGTCCAGATCGAGGGCTCCCAGTCCTTTCACTTCCGTACACGGGTCACAGGTCCCTGGGTCCTCGGAAGGGGGGGGGGCACCACTCACGGAGAGCTCTGTGCCTTCGGGGGGGGGGGGGTACTGTCACGACCAAGGTCGGTTCGGACTATGTTTCCCGGAATGCTCAGTGGCGTAGGGTGTCTTCAGTATGCCCTGCGTCACCTGAGTATTAGTCAAGCGCCATCTGTGCCTTGTTACGGCGCGTATTTAAGGACTCTGTTCGCTTAGTACTGGCGCGAAGTATTGCCGACTCCTGTTGCCTTACTGAGCGTTCTTTACCTGCTTTTGGATTGTGTTTATTGTGTATGACCTTCTGCCTGTTTACGGATTACTGTCGTTTCCTGGATTACACCTGTTCTGGATTATCTGCCCGGTTGGACTGATTATACGGTTACTGATCTTTGGACTGTCTTCCCGTTTTCTCTGTCTGCCTTGCCCTTTACGGATCCCATCTCCACGATACTCATTGTACATGATGCATAGAGGGCAAAGCCTTAACAGCTGAGGGATGCAAGTAGCACATAGTGCTTAACGGATAAAGCCTTAACAGCCGAGAAACACTAGTACTAGTTAGCACTTAGCAGTAAAGTCTTAACAGCAGAGAAACACAAGTTGTGTGTAGCGCTGACGGGGGAAGCCTTAACAGTTGAGAAACATGAGTAGTGTGTATAACTGAGAGGTAAAGTCTTAACGGCAGAGAAATGCAAGCAGCGTCTAAGGCTGCAGAAGCAGCTAGTGGTTATCAACGGTAGCAGCTAATGTCTAGCGGTAAATAAGGGTAGGTAAACATGAAACTAATGGCATGTAAACATGAAATTTGGCACCATAACACCCAAGAACAGGTTAGGGATGTGACAAGAGGCACCAGTGAGAGCTGGCTTATAAAGCCTTGGAACCAGTTGCATCAGCCCTCTAGCAGTGAATTGTGCCACAGCGGGCTTATGACAGCACTTCCCAGGAGCACCTCCTGATGACCCCATGCCCGTTGCACAGTTAATCCGGAGCTCACCAGCGACCTTGGGACTCAGAATTATGCACTGGATCCCAGGAGCATTGCCCAAGACCATGCCCCTCATTGTCTGCCAGGCATTGGAGACTCCCTTGACTGTGGTGGGAGTCCGTTGGCTGGCAGATTGTGTGTGCTGAAAAGCCCTCACTCCAGCAAAGGGCCTGTGGCATAGCTGTGGGGGTTGTATCCCGGCATGAGCACAGTTTACTCTGGAATGTGTGGGACCTCGCTGCTGAGAACACCTCCCCGGTGGTTTACTCCTCTGCCATGGCCTCTCCGAGAGCATGAAGACCACATAGGCCACCCTGGATCGGTCCGTCAGGCTGCTGCTCCATTCAGCTTCTCCCACAAACCTCTCCGGGTTGGGAATGAGCGACTCAGGAGTGGGCAGAGATAGTGGCTCTGCAGGAATTAGGGGAATGGGTGCAGGAGGAGGCAGGGAGGCCGCCTCAGTGACATGAGTGGCAGCAGGCAGATACAGACCCTGCACGGCCTGGCCCTGCGCTCTCAGCTGCTGAATAATCTGTTGCAGCAGCTGGTCTTGCTGGCCAATGTGGGCACCCTGGAATATTATCACCTGCTGCATGTCCAGGACTGAGACAGAGCCCTCTGCTAAGTCCATGTTCTGGTCATGCCCTTCTGTCATGACGCGGGTGATTAGGCAGTTTCAGGACCTAAGCGCAGAGGGACAAGTGCAATGGCATGTATACTGATGGTGAGGAAGGCCAGATGGTAGGTGGTGACAGCACAGATGTGGAGGTGCTTACCCTACCTGAGCTAAGGGCCCTAATGGTTACTTCGGACCTTCTCTTTGTGCACCACTCTCCCCTTTGCAGGAGAGGTGGTACCAGCTGACCCTGGGGCTCTTCTTCCTAGGGGCTGTCGCAAGAGGACTGGCCAGAGAAGCACATCTGTGTGGAGCATGATGCTTAGCCGGCAAAGCCTTAATGGCTGGGGGATACAAGTACTTAACAGGTAAAACCTTAAGACCTACTGTGAAGTAAAATCAACATTTTAAGAAAACTATTTTTCATGCACATATTGTCAAATAAATGCACACCAAAGCAAAAAAATTAACTCTTATGGATCATTTAATGGTAAAAAGTCTTAATTTTCTGAAGTGTGGGCCAAAAATCCCCACCCACGGAGGTGTGATGTCACTTTAAGAACCAGTATTGTATGCAATGGCTGTGGTATCTATAGAATGCGATGTGTTGGATGCAATTTAAGATTATTTAGATGACTCAGTTTCCTTGGAAACATCTTCAGAAGGAGCTGTAGTTTTTGAAGAACTTGAGGAAGAAGAGCAGCACGAAGTTATGGTTGTAGGGCCCTACATGCACGAGCCTGAAAT